>JBDJHY010805141.1:0-25517 GCA_039654485.1 Withania somnifera | reverse complement strand
GAAAATATAGGGTCAAAGCTAACTGGAAAGCAACATCACCAAACTTCTCGAGAATTCTAAAATAGCCCAATATACCTGGGGCTAAGATTGGCTCGAAAACCAAACTCACAACACCACGCATAGGAGATATCTATATGAACACCCGATCACCAAACCTGAACTCTTAACTCAAGAAGTTTACAATCCCCATAGCTTTTCTGCCTACTCTACGCTGCCCACAGTCTTTACTGAATCATAAAAATCTAGTTAAGATAATTATAGAACAAATAAATACCCATAACTCTGGTCGTGAAACCGTCTAACCACCCTATAGGAGACCTGCATCACCTATTATACAATACCTCGCACGGCGCCATCTGAATACATTAGTGATAGATATTATTATAAGCAAACTCTTTTAAGGCTACTGTTAGTTAAACGAACCCCCAAATTTTAATACACAGGCCCTCAACATGTCTTCCAAGACCCGAATGGTCCTCTCGAAGTAACCCATGGTATGCAGGTAGAATGTTGTACTAAGTTGAACCTCGATACCCATATCTCACTAAATAGTCTTCTAGAACTAGGAGGTAAACTAATTACCTTATTCGGAGATAATAGACATTATAACCCCATATAACCGAACAACCTGCTGAAGATATATCTATGCTAATTGCTCGGTGTTATAGGATTAATGGACAGGGATAAAGTGCATTGATTTAGTCAGTGTTTCAACCATCCAAATAGATTCATGACCTCTAGAGGTACACGGAAAACCTAAAATAGAATGCATAGTCATGCATTCCCCCTTCCATGTAGGAATAAAGAGTCCCGACATCAAACCACCTGGTCTCTATTTCTCAGGCATAATCTACTGGCCGTTCAAACATCGAGAAACATACCCCATAATATTCCTCTTCATCCCATTCATGCAATATATCTATTGTATGTCATGGTACATTTTAGTTATAGGTGGGTGGTTCGAATATCTGGAACTATGAGCCTCACACAAAATCAACTGTACCAAACAATCAACTCGTTGCTCCTAAGACCAACCATCATACCTCAAAACCTTATCTTAATCAATAGAAGCCTAACTGGCCTCACCATACAAGAAAGGCACTCAAATTATGAACCTTAGACCAACACTGTTGAATTTGATTAGATAAAGAAGACCAGTCCTCAACATTTTCCAACACCCTCCCATGATCTATTAAGTCAATCCTAACCCATTAGTTAGCCAAATACTTGATGTTTAAGGTTAACCACCTCTCTAAAACTAACAACAAATCCAAAATACCCATACTGATTTCCTTTTAGCTCAAGGCATCTATTACCACATTTGCTTTGCTAGGATGGTATAGAATAGTAATATAATAGTCCTTAAATAACTCAATCCATCTCTATTTTCTCGAGTTGAGACCCCGCTGCCTCATAATATACTAAATGCTACGACGATCAGTACAAATTTCACAGGGGACACCATATAATTAATGCCTTCATATCTTTAGCGCAAACACTACTACTACAATTCCAAGTCGTGTGTGGGGTAGTTGCGCTTATAAACTTGTAGCATCCTTGAAGCATATACAATAACTCATCCCTGTTGTATCAAAACACACCCTATACCAAAACCTAATGCATCCCAATGAACATAGAAGTTCTGTCCCTTAATCGGCAATGTCAAAAATGGTGCTGAAGTCAGTAAGGCCTTATGCTTGAGGAAACTCATCTCATATTGCTTTGACCATTGGAAAGGAACATCCTTCCTAGTAAATCTAGTGAAAGGATTTTCTACCAAGGAGTATCCTTCAACAACTTCTTTAGTATCCTGAAAAACCAACAAATATCCAAACCTCAAAAGAAGACATCGGTATCAACCAATCACAAACAACCTGAACCCTTACTGGCTCCACCACAATTCCTTCTTTAGATAGCACGTGTTCAAGAAATTCTACAAAAGCTAATCAACACTTGATATTGGGAAAATAGCATAAAGCTGATACTCTCTCAAAGTCTGGAGCAATGCCCTTAAATGATGCTTTTGCTATAACTTTACTTTGTGAGTAAGACAACATGTCGCTATTGAACCCTATCATGAAGAAGTATAGATAGGTCTTGATCACCCTGTATATCAAGTCCATAAAAGCTGAAGGGGTGTCACTCAACCCAAAATACATGATCTGGAACTCATAATTACCATACTGAGTCCTGAATGCAGTCTTTGGGATGTCCACTTCCCTAACACTGAACTGATGATACCCTGACCACAGATCGATCTTAGACAACACTATCACACCCTGAAACTAGTTAAATAGATCATTAATCCTTAATATCAAACACCTATTCTTAATTGTCACCTTATTAAGTTATCGATAACCTATACATTTTTGCATTGAACCATCTTTATTATTTACAAACAACATAAGAGCACCCTATGGAGAAATAATTTGATGAATAAAACCATTATCAAACAGATCCCGGAGTTGAACCTTTAGCCTTGTCAAATTAATAGAAGCCATAAGGTACAGAGTAAATGAAAATAGGACTAGGGAATGACTTTAAGTCTATAGCTAAATCAATATCACTCTCGAGAGGGAGGCCAGTTAGGTCATTCGGAAAGATATCTAAGAACTCACAAAAATAGGCACAGACTCGAGAGAAGGAGTGTCGTCTCGATTGTCTTAAGCATAATCTAAGTAATCCATATATACACTTGCCACAAACCTCCTAGCCTAAAGGAAGAAGATGATTCATATCGGTGTGCGATTAACAGAACCCTTCCACGCACTGGGGATACACCAGGAACGACTGATGTAACAGTCTTGGCATAGCAATCCAAAACCCACAGTGAGGGAATAACTAGTCTAATGCCCAATATAACATCAAAATATAACATATCCAGCAATATCAGGTCAGTTTAGGTAACATACCCTCCAACAAAAACAAAATAAGACCTCATAACCCAATCCATTACTAAAAAGTCTCCTACTGCGTAGAAATAGACACATGCTCAGATAATGGCTCACTAGCTAACCCCAAATATAAGGCAAAGTAAGAAGAAAAATACAAGCAAGTAGAACCAGGATTAAATAGAGATTAGTTGATTTATGGCACATAGAAGCGATATCAATAATAACAACATCCCTGTGATCTACCGAGAATAGCATAAAACTGGCGGTGACCACCACCAAAATGACCACCATGGAGACCATCGAACCTACCTCGCTAACCCTCACCATGATTACCTCGACCTTGCACCCCATATATAGCTGTCAGCAGCAATGATTTCAATGATTGAGCTAGTTATGGAACAATCTGATGTGTACAACTTTGAGGATAGTATTTTTCATACTACACAACCCCACACTTGAAGAAAGGCCTAGCATCATACTCTAACGAGAACAACTGGAAGGCCCAAAATAGCCACCACAGCCTGTAGACTGAGCACTAAAACCGAATTGAACCGTCTCTAAGATATGAAGGGATTCCTACACTATCCTACTAAATTGGCTCTACTAAAACTACTACTAATAACCACGGCTCTACTGAAACGCACAGTCTGAAATATGCACCAATCAGACAATAATAGATCTACAACCTCTCTAAGTCTTTATCGCAACCCATAAGCATATCTACGGACTCACTTCTGCCTTATAGGCATAAAATTAACACCATACATAAAAAACCGATGGAATCTGGACTCATACTCTAAAATTAACATGAATCCTCGATCAAGAAGTCTAAAAGCCTCTCTTAATTGACCCTTTAGCTCAGAACATAAACTTCTACATGAAATTCTCAAAAAATACTAACCAACTCATCTGAGGAAACCTAACCGGCCTGTAGGTGATTTGTGCTCTCCACCACTACTTCACTGCATACCCAATCTAAATATGGTTTAGGCGACCCCGTGTGAATCTGATACACAGAGATTCCTTAATCTCTCCTTACTCTAAATAATAACCTCATGGGAATTCTTCCCAAGAGTTCCCTTAAACCTCAATGGGTAAGGGCAAAGAAATCTAGTTAAGAGATTTTTCTCTAACTCTGTTATTGCCTCCTGCGCTGCAAATATAGGAGTGAAAACTGGTATTAAAGCTGGTGGTGCCTGGGCCTACTGGATGTTGAGGTTGCATCCCTACCAGGTGTCAGTTAGGGACCAATGATGGTTCTATAACTAGCTCATTATTCTTCGTGGAAGACGTAGTACGTCCCTATGTTGAAGATTGAGCCGCTAGGTCTGAGGTCTCACCTTTTCTCACAGTTGTTGTCACATGTGTTCCATTTATAAAAGAGTGAAGGTAAACAAATGATATTTCTAGGAAACTATCTACTATAAAAACACAATATAGGTTAAGAAAATAAAAGGGTTTCGTAGCTGTCCACTGTAGCCTTCTGAAGATAGGATACAGACGTCTCCACACCGATCCGTGGGACTGTACTAAATATTAACTCTATAGCACTAACACCACTAGAAACCTAGGCTCTAATACAATGCTGTCATGACCCAATTTCTCAGGTTATAATTGAACCTACAACCCTCTTATAGGTAAACCAATTCCTATAGCTTAGAAAAACAAAAAATGGGCCACTAACAAAAAATAAAGCTAAGTACAAGTAAGGAAAGTAACAAATAGTAAGCTGAAAGAAAAATGGAAAGCAGAATAGGATAATATAGTCAGAAAACCCCTCCCAAGACCTGGTATACTGTATACATAAGCCACTAAAAGGTACATAGTACAAAATATACATAAGACATAATTGAAAATCCATTTATGAAATACAAAAGAGACAAAATAACAACTAATGAGATGTAGGCTAGATTGGACGTTGGAATATCACCGTGTATCTTCAAAAGTCTACGAAAAAAAATTAGTGAGATTAACCATGGGTGCTAGTGCTCGAATCTGCAGCTGGGGAACACAAATATAGTATGAGTACAAATTTCAAAAGCTACAAATATCCAGTAGTCTCCAAGGGCCCACTAGGCATATAAAAAACAAAATCAAAGTAAATAAAAGAAATGTAAGGAAAGTAGGTAATGGAAACAAATATGAAAACACATGGAGATATCTATACAACTAGAAATAAGAAATACAGATATCAGGTAAATTCAACTAGCTAGCTACACAACTAGAAGCAAGAAATATAGATATCAGGTAAACTCAACATCCGCAACAGTCAAGCAGGAGATCAGGTAAGAGAATAACATACCTGGGGTCCTTGCAGTAGTACAACAATAATAATATAGGAAGAAGGTAATAAAAGGTAGAGAGAAAGACTACTAGGAAACGAGCTGTGTACCAGTAACCTTAATAATATGGAAGGGGAAAGATACTGCAAGAACACATCATTACAGATAAGCCCATTAGCCATATATAGTAAATATACAACTACCGTTAATGACTATAAATAATGACTACATATATAGTTTATAGAAAATACGAGCTAAACTCTTCGTAAATCCTCACCGCCAATGAAAAGTACACATAAGGCAAGCTTACCCTCCGACATCCTACACTACCAAAACGTTCACACAGAAAAACAAGTGCAAGAAAGTAACAAATAAATTATACAGAGGTACATATTAGTTTTAGACATATGCACCTCCCCCGGCCCGGGTACAAGAGGCAAGATCTATAGGAGCCATCAACATAACCTCTCCGTCGGTTGCAGAACATTCGCTAGGGCCCATGGGACTCAAACCATATACCCTCAAATCAGAAGCTCAGTATCAATAGCATATCAATATCACAATGTCTCAGTATCATGGTATCTCAATACTAGTGTCTTGGAGGAAACGGATCCCAGTATATCAGTGTCACCGTATCACAATGCCTCAATATCCAGTAGGTCTACATAGCAAGTGTCCTATAGTGAAAAAAATAGTACTCACTGCCCAAAATAGGACTCAAGTGCCAGTAGTTGTAGTAAATGATAATTCGCGGTGCCAGGGTGTTAAACCTAGGATAAAACAAGTACAAAAAGGAGTAAACTGAGTGCCCGATGCTTCTCTTGGTCTGAAATAAGTAGAAAATCACTTATGTTGTTATTAATTATTAGAGAATCCGATTTATACCATTTTAGTTCATTTTAGCCATTAGTATATGAAAATCGGCCTACAAGGCCATACGGTCTTAGAAAACGGTGATAATAGCCCCAACCTTAATATATATAGTTTAGGAATATGAACCTCACTCGTGATGTATGAATGCAAAATCACCAATAAATACTATAGCTATCCTGCCGCCCTGCACAGGCTCAGTCAAGCTAACAACTAGAAGCACAAAACAACCAGTCCAAACTCAAGAAAAAAAACCCAAAATCCAAACCATGTATCAGTGTACTACTACTTTCAGAGTAACGCGACAACCATTACAAAGAAAACTCTGGGTCAACGGAGTCATATCACACCAACCGCACCAGCAATAAAAATATAAAATGGGAGGGAATTAGCGATCAAGGGACACATTATCGACTTAATACACCCAGCCCATAGATGCTATTTAGAATAAATATACAAGTGATATCCCAGTGTAAGCCTAAGGAGCCTACCTGTCGTCTGGAGAAAATAGCAATGCAGCACACGTGAACTAGCTTGTCCAATCCAAAACATCGTCGGACGACGTCAAAACTAGTAATATCATAATCTACTTATCGAGACAAATCTGATTGAATAATTTATATTGAATTCAAAGAAATGCTGAATAATCGGGTCCAAAACGGGCCCAAAGGTCTTGCTAACGGGAACGAAAATAAAAATTACCATGAGGGTCTCAGCAACACAAGAAACTCATGTCTATAAAATTGGCACATTTCAAATATGAATAGGGCTCAAAACAACCTAACAAAGAAAAGAATGAAAAGTGAAAAACTTATCAAAATTAAAGAATTAAAACAAAAAATAATACATACTAAGTGAAGAAAAATATCTTTGAGAAGCCTTCGAACAACCGGAGTAATTAAGGTAGATAATTAATACATATTTGATTTAATTAACAATATATACTTGCTAAGTATAGAAATATGCAACATTGAATTTAGAAATATTCAATATTCAATTGAATGCAAGTGTGTGTGTGTATATATAGTTGTTGCAAAGGTTGCATGCTAGTAGAGTAGTTTCATGTCACATAATCAAATGGGTAGCGGTGCCCTTTCCCCCTCTGCTTTTATATGAATATTAAATATTCATATATTTCATAGGTCTGTATAAAATAAATATATAAATTTTAAGATATATCATAATTAATAAAAAAATTCTAAATATACTTACCTTGTAAAATATTAATATTTCAACGTAACTATACCTAGCATTTTTGTTAGGGTACTAAAAACTATAAAGTTTTTATAAAATATAATAATTAAATATTTCATAGTTGTAAAATTATATTAGAAAGGATAGTAAAACATTTACATATTTTAACATACTAATAAAATCTAAATCTATCAAGTTTCGTTGGGTTTTACAATAAAACTGGCAACTCGAGTTTTAAATTGGACACAGTCGCAAGTATAAATGAACAACTCAGGGAACCGAGCAAACCAACCTAAATTTGGCATTTTGGAGATGATTGGATCATTAGATTTAAAACCTGAGGATTCGAACATCGAAATTTGGCTTAAGTCAAATTTTCAACTTTGACACGTTATTATCTCATCAAAGGAGATAAAGCCTCACTGAAAAAATTTTATATCCAAACCAAGGGTCCATCTAGATCAAAATTAAAGTTTTAGAGCTAAAAAACTAACCTAATTAGATTTTTATCTTATTATCAAAGAATATTGACTAAAGTCAATTATTACATTACCTAAATTTAGGCTTTAAAATAGAAAAAAATGAGATAACTCTCAACCGAACGGCCAAGGCACTGAATTACTGGTCCTTGTAAGTCATAAATGCCTAGGGAAGCTACTGATATGCTCTTGAATGCTAGAAAAACTGTAAAACACAAAAATGACCGTAACTGTCATTATATTTCAATATTATGAGATAAAATAGAGTAATAAATATTATTTTACTAGTTTTCGATGATAAATGAGGTAATGAAGATGTAATCACTATTTTGGTTTGCTACTATTGCTACTAAACTCAGTGATTCCCAAATGCTAGATACTAATGATTTATATTGATTTTAATATCGGTGATGCCCAAGTAATGACTTTGACATTACATTGATTTAGACCCAGTGGTTCTTGGGCACTTATTCATGAAATGTTATTACAAGGATTTAGTTCATATTCAGTTGAGTATTGAGACATCATGTGGTGATACCCTCCATAGACATTGCTGATTTAGGATGATATGCGACCGAAAGAGGGGTATATGTAGGAGTAAAGATATACAGGGAAGTCCTTCCATGGCTCCTACCTGACGGAACTATAGGTACTGGAGGAGGAGCATACACATCTACTTTTAGCATGCATCATATCATCATGCATATTATCTCCTTGAGTGTTATTTGTACTCTTCGATAGTATAGGATGCCAGAGGGTTTGCATTCACTTATTTGTATCTCTTGGTAGTATGGGATGCCATGGGTATTCTTTTTTTCGTATTACTATTATGATATTTTATTATGGGCAGGATCTATATATTTATTGAGTTTCCTTTCCTAACTCCTTTAATGTTATACTTGTTTTATTTAGCACTCTTTCATGTTCCCATTATTTGATGTTACAAGTCTACCACCATTTTTGTTACTTATTTGCATCTCTTATTAGATGAACATGGATTCAGGTAGGTTTCTTCGTTTGGTTTCCTAATTTTCCTTATTGATAGATAGTTATCTAAGGTATTTACCCAACTAATTATGTTAGATAGTCTCTCTGTTTACTCTACTTGTTTGATTTATATTCTCTATCTATCTGTTTACTATTTTTATTTCTTATATTAGCCAGTCGGTGGATAATGTCTGCTGGATGCCCATTGTTTTAGTCATCCTACACTTTTGTATCTTTTGGTACAGACTAGAGTACGAGTGGTCCAAGTTAGTTCCAAATTTTGGGCTGTGATTCTATTCTTGAGGTAGATGATGGCTTCTTGAATTTGAAGCATATATTTTACCTTTATATATGTATATCTTTCTATTACTATTTTTAAGATAGACATTGTATTTTTATTTTAGTGGTTCATGTATCAGATATCAAGTTCTGGGGTTATTATTAACTTGATTTAGACTTACACTTATCCCTTCCCTTTGTTATAATTTATCTTTTGTTTTTAGTTTATTATTCTTTCTTTGTGTGCTTGTTAGGTTATTCTTTTTTTGTGGGGTATAGGTGTCCAAATGGCCTAATATTTTGGGTCTTAAAAAATTAGTATCTGAGCTCTAGGTTTATTGATATTATCGTTACATGAGATAGTGTCTAGTAGTACTACATATTGGGGGAAGAGACATCCGTATCAAATATTTGGGAGGCTACAAAGACATCTTTTGGTTTTCCTTTTCTTTTCACTTTTATGTCCAGCATTATCATAGTTGGTTTCTAGAAATCTCATTCATTCTTATCGACATCTTCCACTGATTGAATGTATATGATCTTTGGAAAAAATAGGAGATGATGCACCAGTTGCACCACAAGTTAGATAACCAGCTAGGAGTCATTCCCAAACGGGCCAAGGTCAAGCATGTGCTAAAGTAGCGACCCCAACTAGAGCTGTTTCACCAGTCAGCACTTTAGATATTGAGTGTAAGCATGTAAAAGTTTAGAAGCCACTAATGTCGCAAGGATCGACTTCGTTTTCTCCTAGTCCTCCATTAGTTCAAACTCTGAATCCAGATATAAGGGGACTTATGATTTAGTTGTTGGGTATATTGGGTCAGCCATTAGGTATATACTTCAATCCTAGGTTCCTTCAGTCCTGGTATACCATTATAATTGAGTACTTATGGTTTGGGGGTGTCACTAGTACCAAGCACTTATAGTTGGGGTATCCTCATACTATCTCAGCATTTCTTATTCCGGTGCCTCCAATACCAATCCATCCATATTCTGCACCAACAGTGCCTACTCATTCTGTGGTTCTGCCTATTATTTCACATCCACCTTTGTCTGACTTTGATCAAATATCATTAGAAAGATTTTTTATTCCAAGATTCACCATACTCCGGGAGAGGATACAAGGGATTTGATTGATAAATATAAGAAGGGTTTACATAACCTCATCTTAATTGAGTCTCACATTGTTTATCTTATAGTATATGAGATGGGAAGCTACACCAAGGAGTATTGGAGGTCGTCTTGTTCAACCAGGACAACTGATTCTATACCTATTTTTTGGATTTCCTTTTATGATGCATTCTTAGAGAGGTATGTTTCTCATAATGAGAAGGATCGCAGAGAGAAGCCTTTATTAAACTCCAGCAATGCTCTTTATCTATCTTTTAGTATAATCCTGATTTTCACAGACTATTCGTTTATGGTGCTAGCTACATATATACTGAGGCAGAGAAGATCTGTTGTTTTACAACTAGGTTATATTCTAAATTTCATAAGACAACCGAGGTATTAGCTACTATCATATCATCCTTTTAATCTATTCTTAGGTATGCTACTACTATGGAGGATCTTTATTGTATTGGGAGAGTTAGGGTAGAGAAGAGGCCCCATTGGTTTGAGATATGGAGGTAGGGGTTTTAGTTTGTACGGTAGAACCCAACATCAACATTAGCAATATGGTTAGTGTATTTATTCTATTTAGGCCTCCTTACAAACTTCCAGTAGCTGTTCTTAGGGTTTTGAGGGTCAGTCTTTGGGACAGCAACATAGGGATGTTACCCCAAGTTGTTCAGGATGTAGTGGCCATTTTAGTTATTCAGGTTCCTGTGGTCAGGGCAGATACGTGGTCCCTTGTTATGAGTGTGGATCTATGGGCCATATGGCTTGGGATTGTCCCAGAAGGGTATCATTCAACTTGGTTCAACCTTCTTTTATGACAACTCTTATTCTAGCGCAACTAGTTAAGTAGTGCCACCTTAAGGCAAGGGTGTTGGTGCTCCAAGTCATGGTGAACTTCATCATAGTAAGGGAAGTGGTAATGGTGGTTATAGAGGTGGTTTTCATCAGCTCTATGTCGTGCTAGGTAAACCCAAGGTAGAGACCTTTGATGTTGTTGTTTGAAATACTATCTCTATGTGTTATCTGCCATCTTTGACTTTATTTGGTCCAAGTTTAAATTACTCCTATGTGTCATATTATCACACTCTATGTTTGAGTAACTAGTGAGCCGTTACTTGTGCCATTATCTGTCTCCATACTAATAGGTGATTCTTTAGTAGTGGACCATGTGTTGAGATTCTATCATGAGATAATTAGGGATTTTGAGATGAAATAGTTGGATATGGTTGATTTTATGTGATATTAGGCATGGTACAGTTATACCCTCATGAGAGGTCATGGATTTTTATGCCAAGATCGTGACGTTAGCTTTTCTCGGTGCATCCTTAGTCATGTGACAGAGTTTGATTAGTCATATATCGACAAAAATGATATCTTTTATTCAGCCTAGTTTCTTAGTCTGTCATAGTTGTTTGGCTTATCTTGCATATGTAAAGGATGTTAGTGTTGATTCTACGAATCTTGGGTCAGTACCGGTTGTTAGAGAGTTCCTTACTGTTTTTCAAACTGAAATCCCTGGCCTACCACCTGAATGACATATTGGCTTTGGCATTGAGTTAGAGCATGAAACTAGGCCTATTTAAATTGTTCATTAACATATGTCACTTGCAAAGCTGAGAGGGATTAAGACTCAACTTTAAGATCTGTTAGATAGAGGTTTTATTCATCCTAGTGTATCACCTTGGGGTGCTCATGTTCTATTAGGAAAAAATATGGTTATATGCACATGTGTATTGATTATAGGCAACTTATATGTGTGACTATGAAGAGCAAGTATCCTATGCCTCACATTGGTAATTTCTTTGACTAGCTTTAGGGTTCTTTCATCTTTTCAAAGATTGATTTGAGATTAGTTACCATCAGTTGAGGATAAGGAATGGGGATATCCCAAAGACAACATCTAGGACACGGTATGGGCCTTATGAGTTCCTAATGATGTATTTTGGGTTTACCAATGCTCCCACATCCCTTTTGGATTTGATTAACCGCATGTCCATTTTCTACCTACCTTTTGTATTTTGTTCATTAATGATATCTTGGTGTATTCAAGGAGTAAGAAGATCATGATTTCCATTTGTGGATTTTTATTAAGAATTTGATCTTTTGTCAGATTTATGAAAAGTTCTGAAAGTGTTAGTTTTGGCTCGAGTTAGTTGCATTTCTTGGACATGTTTCCAATGAGGGTATTAGAGTAAATCTGACTAATATTATAGCTATTCATGATTGTACTAGACTTAATACTCCTACTGAGGTTCGTGCTTTAGTTGACTTGCTAGTTACTACTATTTTTTTGTTGGAGAGGGGGGTTCTCTTCCATAAAAAGGCCATTGACTAGAAAGGATGTTTCTTTCCGGTGGTCAGATATGTGTGAGGCTTGTTTCTAGAAGCTTAATACTATTTTGACATCTTCTCCTGTATTGAATTTATTGGTTCATGTGTCCAATGAGGTTATTAGAGTAAATCCAACTAATATTGTAACTATTCGTGATCGGACTAGACTTAATAATCCTACTAAGGTTCATGCTTTATAGCTGTTTACTACTATCTTTTTGTTGGGGGGTTCTCTTCCATAGAAGGGCCATTAACTAGATTGACTAGAAAGGATATTCCTTTCTAGTGGTCAGATATGTGTGAGGCTTATTTGTAGAGGCTCAATACTATTTTGACATCTGCTCCTATATTGACTTTATAGGTTGATGGTAAGAGTTTTGTGGTATATTGTGATGCTTCTAGTATGGGTCTTGGTTGTGTTTTGATGTAGTAGGGTTAAGTTATTACTTACATTTCTCAACAACTTAAGGTCATGGGAGCAACTACCCCAACCATGTCTTAGGGTTGGCAACAATAGTTTTTGGGCTCAAGATTTGAGACCACTACTTTTATGGAGTCAATGGTGAGATCTTCACTGAACATTGTAGTCTTGAGTATATTATGAGTTAGAGGGAGCTTAATTCTCATCATCATCAGCAGAGATGGATCGAGTTTCTGAAGGATTATCATAGTATTATCGAGTTGCTGAAGGATTATCAGCGAGATGGATCGATCTTAATTCTATTATGTATTACTGGGGAATGGAAAACATTGTAGCAAATGCCTTGAGATGGAAATTGATGAGTATCGGTAGTTTGGCTGCTCTAACAGCTTCTGAGAGGCTGTTAGTCTTATACATCCAGTATTTGGTTAACCAATTAGTGAGACTTGATCTTAGAGATTCAGGAAATATTTTTTCTAGTGTTGAGGCTCGTTCTTCATTAGTTGATTAGATTCAATTGCATTAGTTTGAGGAACTAGACTTGGTTGATATTCATGATCGGTTCTTACAGGGTGTGCCCTACAGAGATACATTGGGTTCAGACAGTATTCTGAGGTTTCAGGGCCAAATTTGTGTTCCCAGAGTTGATGATTGATTTTGTTGATCCTTCTAAGGCCTATAATTCCTATTATTCCATTGATCCAGTTACAGCCAATATGTATATAGATTTGAGGAATATTTACTGGTGGAGTGGTATGAAGAAGGAAATAGCTAAGTTCATTTTTTGGGTGCTTGAACTGTCAGAAGGATAAGTTTTAGCACCAGAGACCGAGTGGTTTAATACATCAGCTTCCCATTCGTGAGTGTAAGTGGGAATAGATCACTATGGATTTCATTTCAGTCTTGCCTCGGGCGCCTCGTAGCCATGATTATATTTGGGCTATTGTTGAATGGTTGAATAAGTCTATGCACTTCATTTTGGTTCATAAGTCATATAGCGTAGAGAAGTTAACCTTTATTGATCTTCAACAGGTGGTTAGACTTCATGGTATTCCGGTGTCTATCATATTTGATTGTGGTACTTTGCTTACACCTCAATTTTTTAGAGCATTTTAGCATGGAATAGGTATTGAGGTCCATCTTAGCATATCATTGCCAAATAGAAGATCAGTCTGAGAGGATGTCATGACCCAATTTCTCAGTTCACGAGGGTTCCAACATCCATTCGTAGGAGAACCACCAAAACAACAAGTAAAGCATGAATAATAAACTAAGTACGGAAGATAAGAGATAAGAACAGATAGGGATAAGCGGAATTTTATGATAAATCGAATAAAATCCATCCAAGTACATGAGATACTAAACGTATGATTACTATGTATGAAATGAAAGAAACAATGTCTGTCTCGATACAGTAAATATAAAACAAGATGACAAGAAAGATACAAGATCCACTCTGAATGCCAGGAGCGGTCCTCTACCTCAACAACTGGAAATAAAGTCTCGATCAAGAGTCAATGATGAACACCCATAATAGGATATGCACCAAAAAGATACAGAAGTTTAGTATGAGTACCAAAGTAATGGAAACCCAGGCTATACCAATTGAAAATATATAAGAAATAAATGAAATAAATAAACAAATAATGAG
The DNA here is from genome assembly GCA_039654485.1 of Withania somnifera. Classification (NCBI taxonomy): domain Eukaryota; kingdom Viridiplantae; phylum Streptophyta; class Magnoliopsida; order Solanales; family Solanaceae; genus Withania; species Withania somnifera. Next base: position 11,010 of record JBDJHY010805141.1, on the reverse strand, counting down.
AAATGAGTCACAGAGATAAAGAAATAGAGCTTTTAAGAAGGCTAGCTAACAAAACAAGACTAGTAATCACCCTAAACAACTAGCCACTAATAAGGAATGGTCAGGTCATACAAGGGGAGAATATACCTGAATCCTAGCTCAATTAATAAAAAAGGCAATTCGAATAACAGATATGGTGGTATAACGATAACCTCAATAAAAGGGACGGAATAAACAAACAACAAGTATATCATCAAGAGAGACATGACAGAGAGTCCATCAAACAAACTTTATAGCTATTTGACAAAAGACCAATAATACGATAGAATCTCCACTGCATCCCAAACTATCGAGAGATACAAATAAGTAAAGCTTATTCACTTGCATCCTATACTACCAGAAGGTACATACAAGAAAACAAGGGCAGAAAGTAACACAAACTTGAATACAAATGATGATGATGCAAGTTGATCATAATATAATCTTCATAACTATACCAATATCATCTCGATCTTCACGGATGCATGGGAGTCCCCAAGTCCAGAGTAATACAATAATATCAATCTCAAAGGATGTATGGGAATCCCCAAGTCCAGAGTAATACAATCTCAGTCTTAACAGATGCATGGGATTCCCTAAGACCGGAGTAATATATCAATCTCAATCTCAATGGATGTATATGAATCTCCAAGTGCGGTGTAATATATTCATCTCAATCTCAAGTGATGCTTCGGAGTCCCCAATTACGGAGCTGGCATAAACCATTAATGAATGCATGATGCTCGGATTTCACCAAATCTAGATCATTTAAATAAGTTAATACATGCACTCAGTTTTTGAGTTGATCATAATTTCATATATAGTCAAAAAATCGTAAAACATCTCCAAACTACTCATTCAATCTCATAAATAAAAAATGGACCTACAAGGCCATAAAAGGTTTAAAATTAAGTATATATAGATCTTTTCCATAAAATAGTGGAAACCAATGCATCAAAAATAGTTTTTATGATAATATACTCAATCAAATAATATCACAACCAGTTTTTTTGTCTTGGCGAGGCTCAGATTCTACAAAAAGCATAACCAACCATGTCGAATATTTGGGACTCACAGACATTTCAGTTAAAATTCACCATCTATGATCAAGATTCATGGTAAGACCACTAGGGGTCACAAAGTCTCTATAATGATGAAACATCATCAAACAGATCCAAAGAGCGGACTGAAGAAGCGTAAAAGGGTAAAGGTACCAATCTAGAAACCCAACCCAAGGATGTCTATCTACCACATTTCTTCCCCATATAAGCCCAGTCTAAGATTGTAAGCATAGCCTACCTGGCCTCCGATGAAGCACTCACAAATACAGAAGAAGGCCCGGACACATATAATCCAAAAGATTGAAAACAAGCTCCCACAATCACGCAACTATCAAAATCATAATCTATATATTAAAAGGATTCTATAGATAGCCAAAAATCTATGAAAATACCCATAACTCTATGAATATACCAATAGTGCTATGAAAATAGCCAAGGTCAAAATAAGGGACCTAATAGGCCTATAACTACGAAAGCCCTAATAAAGGGTATAAAAATTTTCCCCACGATGTAAGAAACTTATACCTGGAGTTTGAAGCTACGATGAGCAAAGAAAGGAATCAAAACAATCAAATAAAGTGAAGAACAATTTTGTGATTTTAGGGTAAAATTTCATGAAATTAATAGAAACTTACCAAGTATTGAAGAAGAATCGAAGAAATTATATTTCCCACGTCACCCACAAGCTTATGCAATGACCCAAGTATTTTAATGGTGATTTTTGGATGTTTGAAAGCGAAAGTAAGAAGAACAAAGGCTTAAAATTGGGTCTTTCAACTATTTATAGCTACTTGGAAAGTGTACTACACGATTGCGAGATGGTATCTAAAAAAACACATCACGATCGTGTGGGAAAGGAGACAAGATTGTGAAGGTTTGGAGTTTTCAAGTCATGCAATTGCGTGAGATTCTATCCATGATTTCTCAAGGAACACAGGGAAAGCTTCGTGAACGTGTGGGAAAGAGCCATGATCGCGATGAAGGAATCACCTGCACCGGAAAACAGCAAAAACAATCCATTTTTGGAAACTTCAAAATAAGTCTTGGAATGCATTCAGAGTCCAATGAACTCAAACCAAATATACAAACTGTATAGAAACAACATTCTTGACTTAATGGCATAGATGAAATTCCAATGTGAGGTAGTTTCAGCAAAATGTTAACCAAAGTCAATTCTATGAAAAAATAACCGAGTTTCCAACCAAGTGCTCGAAGTGAGATTGGTTGAACCTGAATTTGAACAAACAACACACCTAACCCAAACTCAAAATTCCAGAGTTGATGGCACTGTCAAATTTTCAATTTAAAGCTTCACTCATAAAAATCATTGTCTAAGCTCCAAAGTAACAAGTTAAAGCACATAAAAATCACAAAACTGCACAAACTAAAAACCAAAGAATTCAAACTCAAACCAACAGCCTAACTAAACTAAAATCCCCATTTTGGAACTAATAAAACTGCTAGAATTTAAATATGATATTATTTACATAGAATGTTGACTTAAGTCAATGATTTCAATACTAAAGGCTTTAAAATAAGGAAACAGATATAAAAACCGAATGAACGACCTAGGAACTAAAATACTAGTCCCGATAAGTCATAAATGACTTAAAGATGCTATGGGAAAGCTCTAGAATTTTAAAAATATGCAATATATTAAAGATGACCATAAGGTTCACTGATACATCAACTACTAAACTAGACTTTTGTCCTTGAATGTCAGAATAAGGCAATACCTAAAGGCTCGAACAGATGCGGATACCGAGACCTCAACTCACTCTTGATATCCTAAGTGTAATTTTCCAGGGGATGATTTCTCTACTGCCTTCAACCATAAAAATCTCGTGATATTTCAACTTCCTCAACTCTCTATCCAAAACCAACACTGGCTCCTCAACAACTAATAAAGCCTCATCAACCTGAACCGAATCATACAAAAGCACATGCCAGTGATCAGGTACATACCGTATCAACATTGAGACATGAAACACTAGATGCACATCTGTAAATATATAAGGCAAGGCTAGCTTATAAATAGCACCACAATCTGCTCTAGAATCTCAAAAGGGCTAATGAACCAGGGGATTAGCTTGCTCTGTCTACCAAACCTTATCATTCCCTTCATGCGAGATACTAAACTTCAGGAGACTCTATCAGAAAAACTAAACTCCAAGGCATGTCGACCAGGGTTTGAATAACTTTTGTGCCTACTATTAGTGCCCAAATCCTATTCCAAATCAGTCAAACTGTATCCAAGGTATCCCAAAGTAGGTCAGTACTTTATAATCTAGATTTAAAACTAAACCAACCAATAGGCGAATGAAATCTCCTACCATACAAAGCCTCAAAAGGATCCATCTCAATACTAAAATGGTAGCTGCCGCTATAAGAAAATTTTTCCAAAGCCAGATGTTGATCCCACGAACCATTGAGATAAAAAACATACACTATCAAACTTTGCTTTAAGACCTGAATAGTACCGCTCCTATTAAATGTTTTTCTGGGATGGAATGGTGTGCTTAATTGAACCTAGGTACCCATAATATACTGAACTGCCTCAAAAACTTGGAAGGGAAATAGGTACCACAATCTTAGATAGTTGAAACGGTATGTCATGATATCAAATTGCCTATTAAAGATAGAAGGAGGATAACTTTCCACATAATAGTCCATATGAACCAGAACTAAATGAGAAGACATAGACATCCTTTCCACATGACCCAAATTGAATTGTGTCTGCTGGAAGTAAAAAGTGAACCAAAAATAAAGCCCATAGTAATCTATTTCCCTTTCTACTAGGGAATAAGAAACCGCTGCATCAATCTGCTTGATCTCTGTGCTCAAACTTAACATGATGATAGTTCAAACACCTAAACACGAACTTCTCTATGTCCATCTTCATACCAATCAACCATAGATTTTTCTCAAGTCTGTATATATCCTTGCAGCCCCTGGGTGGATGGAATAACAAGAACACTTGGCCTTACGAAGAATCAAATACATCAAATCATCAACTCGAGGATAGAAATTCAACCTTGGTATCCCAAAACTCCGTTGGGATATGAGGCTCACATTACAATAATTGATTACGAATCTCAATCAAACCTGAATCCTCAAACTCATACTACTGGATCTGATCAATCAAAGAATAATGGGCCTCAACATTGGAAAGAATATGGCCAAAATTTAAAATCTAAAGTATTATAAATTGATTAGCCAAAGTTTTACATCCAAAGCCCACGCCCTCTCAAAAGCTATCAAGGCTACCAAACTACCCATACTTACTGCCTTCTTGTTCAAGGAATCCGCTACAATGTTTACCTTTCCCTGATGATACAAAATATATATATATATCATAGTCCTTCAAACAATTAATCATTCTCCGTTGGATAGAATTAATATACCTCTGACTCATAATATACTAAAGGCTATGATGATCAGTAAAGAAATCACAATGAACTCCATAAAGATTATGGCTCCAAATATTAAGCGGGAGACTACCATCAGAAATCCAAGTCATCAGTGGGGTAGTTACTCTCATGAACCTTATGCTATCCATAAGCATAAGAGATCTTATAACCTTGATGCATCAGAACATAACCTAAGACAACACTGGATGCATCACAATATACGGAGAAACTCTGACCCTCAACAAGTGATGTCAACACAAGAGCAGAGGTCAAGATAGGTTTCAGTTCTGACATGAAGTCTCACACTCCTCTAACCACTGGAAAGGAATATTTTTTCTGGTCAACCTAGTCAATAGAGCGGCTATGGAAGAGAAATCCTCAATAAAATTGTGATAACATTAAGTAAATCTAATAAAGCTACACACTTTGGTAGGAGTAGTCAATCTAGGTAAATCAAGAAATGCTACAATCTTAGTTGTTTCCATATTACTCCCTTCTTTGGACACCACATATCCAAGAAATGCAACAAACTCCAATCAAAACTCACACTTTGAGAACTTGGAAAAAATCTAATGATCTCTCAAAGTTTGAAGGACATTCCTCAAATAGCGATCATACTCCTCTCTATTCCAAGAATACAAAAAGATATCATCGATTAACACAATGAAAAACAAGTCAAGATAAGACCTGAAATGTAGTTCATCAAGTCCATAAATATTGTGGGTGTATTAGTCAACCCAAAAGACATAACCAGGAACTCATAATGCACATATCGAGTCATACATACTGTCTTTGGGATATCCTTAGCACTAATTTACAACTGATGGTAATCTGACCTCAAAAATGTTGAAGAAAATGGTTGAACCCTAAAGATGATAAAGAAATTCATCTATTTGAAGCATCAGATACTTATTCTTTATGGCCACACCATTAACTTGTCTTTAGACGATACACATATGTAAAGTCATGTTTCTTCTTCACAAACTAAATTGGAGCACCCAATAGGACATACTAGACCAAATAAATCCCTTATATAAAACCTACTAAAGTTGAGTCTTAAGATCTCTCACCACAGAAGGCACCATACAATAAGGAGCCATAGAAATGGGGTTGATGTCCATCTCTAACTCATTGCCAAAACAAATATCTCGCTCAGGTGGTAGGCCAAGGAGGTTGGTTGAAAAAAACATCAAGATACTTACTGACAAAAGGTACTAACTCAGGGGTCACAGATTCAACACTAACATCTCCAATATATGCAAGGTATGCCAAACAACCCCGAGATACTTATTAACTAGCCTGAATGCAAGAAATAAGCCTTATTGGTGCGCGACTATTTAAACCCTACCATACGAATGAGGGTACACCAACCACAAATAAGGTTAAGGTCTTTAAAAAGAAATCCATGACCATTCTATGTGGGGACAACCAATCCATTCACATAATTACATAAAATCAATCATATCCAGTAATATCAAATTAGCCTACACCTCAACATCCCCAATAATCATAGAGAAATATCTCAACACACGATCCACTACTAAGAATATCCTACTGGGGTGGAGATAGATATTTTCATAAACAAAGGCTAACTAACAATGCTCAAAGACGAACCATAATATTATGACACATAAGAGCAAGTAGAGCCTAGGTTAGATAAAGCCGAAGCTAGATGATAACACATAGATATAGTACCTATCATAACAATATTAAAGGCATCTTCTTTTGGTCCAATTGGAACACAAGAAAATAAAAGAGACCACTACCAATACCCCCATCTTAGCCACCACCCGTACCATGTTGATGAGTACCACGAGCTAGAGTACCGCCACCTCTACCTTGAGGAGACACGAATCTAACTAGATGAGCTGGAATAGGATCAAGAAAAATAGAGACTGGGTTATAGTATGAATAACACATGACTGAGGGCACTGTCTAGCCAAGTGTCCCATAGATCCATAAGTATAACATTAACCCACTGGCCCAAACTAACAAAAAGAATCTAAAGAACCAGAATGGCCACCTCAGCCTGGTGACTAATCCTCATAACTCTAAAAATCATTACCAGAAGCCTAAAGAGAGGCCTGAACATGATGAATGGTCTTTCCTTACTGCAGATGCTGAGGTGGGGTGCTACCCCATGAACTACAATCTCTACAACTAGATATAGAACTATGGAAGCGGTCGTCATAATGGGGCCTCTTCTCCTCTCTAGCTCCCCTTTAGGAAAAAGGCTCTCTATTGTATAGTAAAATCTAAGAATAGACTTGAAAGATGCTCTGGTAGTAACCAAACCTCTATAGCCTTGTGAAACTCTGCCTCATACTCATCACCAACCCTAGATCTCTGCTCCATTCTCAAGAATTCCTCTCTCCTGATTTCCTGATATGTAATAGGAATATACCTCTCCATAAAAGCATCACGAAATAAAGTCAAAGTCATGGGAGCAGAGTCAGTTGGTGTATTTGAAAAATAGGATCTCCACTAATCCTTTGTGAGACCTCCCATCTAATAGACTTTAAAGTAAACTCCTTGAGAATTAAGTAAATTGAGGTTATGTATCCACTCTTGAAAATGATTAATAAAGTACCTCGGGTCCTCTCCTAGGGTACCAGTAAACCTTAGAGGTCCTAACCTCAAGAATCTTCCCAAAGCCTTCTGATCATAGTCAGAATTAGGTGGATATAATGGAATAAGCTGAGCCACTGATGGGACAGGTACTACTGGGGTTGAAGGAGGAATAATCGATGCTGACGGCACCTAACTAGCTAAGCTGAGACTGAGGGTGGAACCTCAAAAGAATAAGATCTAGGTGTAGGAGACACCCTTAAACAATGAGTACTCAATCCTAGATATATAACCAAACTAATGGGAGCTGGGGATGAAGTTTGAACCCCTCTATTGTCGGCTAGCCTGACATACCCAATAAATACATCAAATACCCACATGTCTATAGGGTCAATATTGGAGCTGATGTAGGCATAGGAGAAAACTAAATAGATTTATGTACCTCTGGCGGCTGTTGTACCAGCACAGGCTCCATGTCAATCACTTAAGCTCTGAATGGTAAAGCATTTCTAGCTAGAGTACCGGCACTAACACATGCTCGACCTCATCCATTGCAACTCTTTGTCGGTGCTCTCATTAATGGTGCAACAAGTGAATCATCCCCTGCTAGCACTGGCGATCGAGTACTTACCAAATACAGAAGAATAAATATGAAAAAATGAGATTTTCAGAAACCAATTGTGATACACACTTGATATAGAAATGAGAAGAAAAGAATTTCCTAAAGGTGTTCTTCTAGCCTCTTGAAGATAAGACATAGACATAGCCACACCCGATCTACAAGTCTCTACTAGAAACTGGCTCACATACCAAGGATATCAATGAACCTAGTCCTCTGATACCAAGTTATCAAGACACAATTTCTCTGTTCATGAGGGCACCTACATCCTACTGTAGGAGAACCACCCAAATAACACGTAAAGCATAAATAATAAACTAAGTATAAAAGATAGATAATAAAAGACAAGGATAACCATAAGTCTATGATAAGTCGAATAAAACCCCAAAACCCGATATCAAAGTACATAATCCACTAAACATATGAGTACCATGTCTAAACTGAAAGATAGCATATCTGTCTTGATATAATAAAATAGAACACTAGATGATAAGAAAGATAAAAATATCCACTCTCAATACTAGGAACATACCTCTAACTTAGCAATAGGAAATCAAGGCTTGATCAGGAGTCAATGTTGAACACCCATACTAGGATCAACACCAAAAAGATAGAGAAACATAAAATGAGTAGAAAAACAACTTGTACCAAGTAGGCTATACTGACTGAGAATATATAAGAAATAAAGGTGATAAATAAGCAAATAAGAAACAACAAATCTAAGAGATCAATAAATAGAGTATGTAAGAAGGCTAACTAACAAAATATGACAAGTAATCACCCTAAAAAACTATCCACTAATAAGGAAGGCTCAAGTCATACAACTAGAGAACGTACCTGCATCCATGCTCATTAATTAAGAAGGCAATCCAAATAACAGATTTGCTGGTATACTGGTAACCTTAATTAAAGGGAGAACTACAAACAAGTATATCATCAAGAGAGGAATGATAGAGAGTCTAGAAATTAGACTTTATAGCTAACATACAACAAAACAATAATAAGTAAGAGAGAATCTACACGATATCCCATACTACCGAGAGCTACAAATAAGTAATGCTCACCCTTTAACATCCTATACTACCAGAAAGTATATATAAGAAAATAAGGGCAAAAAGTAACACATACATGAATGCAAATAATGATGATGCAAGTAGGTCATAACTGAATCTATGTAACTTGATAAATATCATCGGATCTCAATGGATGCATGGTATTCCCCAAGTTTGAAATAATACATCTCAATCTCATCAGATGCATGGGAGTTCCCATGTTTGGAGTAATACATTAATCTCAATGGATACATAGGAGTTCCAAAGTCCTAATTAATACAACAATCTCAATTTGAATGGATGCGTGGGAACCCAAGTCTGGAGCTGGCATAAACCATCATTGAATGCATAATGCTCGGATTTTACCAAGTCTAAATAATCTATTTAAGTGAACGCTTGAGCTCGGGCTTCACCGAATTTATATCATGTCCCAAAAATAGGGGTTATCCAATATTTATCTTATATATCATCAAAACATTGTAAAATATCTCAAAACTACTACTTTAATCTCATAAATCAGAAAACCTAACTTAGAAGGCCCTGCAAGGTTTTAAAATAGAGTATATCCATCTCTTATGCATTAAAATCAGTTTTTAAAATAATATGCTAAATCATAAATAATAACACAACCAGTCCTGTCAGCTCTTTAAAGATTCAGATTCTACCGCAAGCATAACCAATATTGTCGAATATCCAGGAATCATAGATATTTACTAGAAAACCCACCATTTATGTTCCAGAGTCATAACAAGATCACTCAGGGTCACAAGATCGCTATAATCATGAAACATCATCAAACGGATGCAATAAGCATACTGAAGAAGAGGACAAGGGGCAAGGCACCAATCTAGGAATCCAACCCAAGGATGTCTATCTAATAATACATTTATTCCCTATATAAGCTCATTCTAAGATTGTAAGCATAGCCTACTTGGCCTTCGATGAAGCACTCACAAATAAAACATAAAAAAGGCCCAAACTTCTCTATATAATCCAAAATGGTGAAAACAAGCTCCCATGACCATACAACTATCAATAACATAATCTATATGTTAAAAGGAATCCAATGATACCCATAGCACTATAAAAATAGTCGGGGTTAAAATACGAGCCCAAACGGGATTACAAGCCTGTATATATGAAAGCCCAAATAAAGGGTATCAAAATATTCCACACGATGTAATATATGAAGTTTATAGCTAAGACAAATAAGAAATGGTCTCAAAATAATCAAATAAAAAAAGACCAATTTTAGGTTTTTTTGGTGAAATTTCATGAAATTAATGTGGAAACTTACCAATAGACAAAGAAGAATCCAGAAAATTATGTTCACCACATCACCCACAAGCTCATACAATGACCCAGATATTTTAATGGTGATTTGTGGATGTTTGGAAGTGAAACTATGAAGGACAAAGGCTAAAAATTAGGTTTTCAACTTTTTTAAAGTTGCTGGACAAATGTACCATGTTATCGCGTACGATGGCTCACCACTGCAAACTGGTATCTGAAAACACATCGTGATCGCATGGTAAAGGCAAATTTTATCCATCTAGTGTTAAAAATCATAATTTTAATAATAGCTCATTATCTGGTGATAACAGTGTTAATCTACTTGTTCTTGATTTTAGTTTACTAATTGAAGATATCTATGAAGTGATTAATAAGCATTAAATTAGTGATGTTGTTGAAAAAGTTATTCGTTTGACTCGGAGTGACTCCCTGAGCATATCATTTGTTGAGAATCCTTCCATTCTTTTGTGATGGACTTCATGTGCTTGAAAAAACTTTGAAAAATGACATCTGTCTTTTTGTGAGCAACTTACATGCTTAAATTTTCATTCTCTAGTCTCCTTAAGTATATTGTCTTATTCGATGGTAATGACATTTATCCGTATGAAATGCCTTGTAATGTAAAGAATAATGGTGTTACAAAATTCTTCTTGAGGTATATTATTTGTATAATAATCTACTATGGTATGAAGACATTCCTCCCAAAGTTTGAAATGCCTTCTTTGAAAATGAAAGTATGCTTATGGGGGAGGTTTATGTTGAAAGGGTAGGTGGTATTTATTTTCAAATTATTTTTTTTCCAATTCTTGATGGTATGGCCAATGATACTGATTATAATACCTTCCTTACAATTTTGGACACCTTGAATGAAGTTATTTTGCATAGCACCTTTATTTAATATCTATTTTCATACGATAATACTCATGCTTGTGAAAGTATATATTATATCCATAGGAGTAACAATTAGGAAAATGGGTGCTAGCCTGATT
>JBDJHY010805140.1:2827-26257 GCA_039654485.1 Withania somnifera | reverse complement strand
GACCTAAAGGAAATAGTTTTAGATATTTTTATGAGATATAAAGACCTGAAGGGAAATAGTTTGGGAACTGTTATGATCTGAAAGACCCGTATGGAAATGGTTCCAAATAATGTGATATGAAATACCAAAAGGGAAATAGTTTTGGGCCCTATTATATGATATGAAAGGCCTAAAGAGAAATGTTTTCGGGCACTGTGATGTGATTATTGTGATATAGGTATGGTTTTCTTTGGTCTATTCTTTAAGAACCCATCCTACAAGCTTACTTATGAATAACACTGGATTTACGTTTCCTATCACGAGTAGTGTGTGTTGGAAACTGATAGGAGTGTTAAGAAATCTTTCCTAATTTAGTGGTATAATAAGAGGGATCTTCCCATGAGTTATGGTTTAACTTGAGGAGGACCTAGACTTGGATAGACCAGTGATAGATACTTCATGATGATGGATTGATTCACTAGATGACCCTTGTACCTTGGCTTACCTATTTAGAATCCTTCCTATAAGCTATTTCTTGGCAGCGTCGGATGTACCAATCCTATTGAATTTGGACTTGTGTGTTGGGGAGTAAGTGAGGCGCTAAGGGTGGTACAAAATAGTTTTTCTTGAGATATATTATTATTTATGAAATGATTATTTTATTGGTTATTAACACGGTATTAACAATGGTCTAGTCATTTTAGAATCTATCCTACGAGTCCATTTCTTGAATCGTTAGATATAATTTTTATATCGTGGGTGGACTCATGTTTTGGGGATTGACATAGATGTTATACTTGACTAATATTCCTTTATTTACCCTATTATATTCTTATTAGAATCCTGTCCACGAGTCCACTTCTCTGTTACATAGGATGTCCTTTCTTACAACGGGTTGGCTCATGTATTGGGAATTTATATGAGTGATAATGGAATCTCTTTGTGAGTCTATGGTACGAATGGTAAGATTTTCTCAGACTTTGTAAGTTGAATAAATTGCGAAGGCCTACACTTCGGATAGTCCGATGGTGAGATCTTGATACTTGTCATTCATTTTGATTCTATATATCTTGTTTATGTTATTACTTATCTGTTGACATGTATGATGCGGAGATGCTGGTACTCTATAGTGACAATAGTCTGTGAGACTCCTTGTTGATACTTTACTAGATAATTCTAGATCGTTACTATTGGTTTCTACTATTTAGTTAGTGTTGTTGTTGTTATCCCCTACGACTTGTGTCTGTCTTTAAAACTGTTGGATTATGATATTTTCAATTGCTTGGTGTCATTGGAGGATTGTAGTCGTGTTGTCAGGGTATTGGTTCTCATAATTTTTCATTTAGATCCATCCAGGGATACTTACAAAGTACCAATTGTTTGATTTGGTACTCACTCCCTTAATTTTCTCACTTGAGTAGGTTATGATCCTAGAGTAGCTTGATTTGTCCTTCCTTAGATCATAGTCCAAGGATGAATTTTGAGAGATCTGGAGGTAGATTCTTGTAGTCTGGCATGCTCAATGGACTTTTCATATCTATATCTTTATTTCTATATTATTGGGAATTAGGGACATTTGAGACTATATTATTTTATCAGACTTGTATTTATTACTAGTGGTTTGTACACTGTGACTTCAGTTTCTGAGAGGTTTATTAGTTGGATATTTATTTTATACCTTCCTTTCTTCTCTCCGACTCATTGTTTTTTGGATTTACCCCTTATAGATATTATTAGGCTTACTTGTCTAGCTGGGCAAGGACAAGTGTTATCACGAACAGATTTTAGGTCGTGATAGTCACCTTTTCTAATAGATGAATAGGAGGAAAGCATATTGATAGGGGGTAAAAGTCTAGACTGAGTCACCAAGTACATTGACATTTGATGTAGAGAATGATCCTAATACTTCATAGGCAATGGTGTTAAAAAACTATAAAAATCAAGATTCTCATTCTATTGACAACATTCTCACTTACTTATCAGGTAGAATGACCAGTAGATCTATAAGACCCCGTGCATGTATGATGCTAAAAAACTAGTTCGAACTCAAATTCCTTAGAAATAGTAGTTGAGGAAAGATTTTCCTTAAAAGTCCCAAGTGTGTTGAGGAAGGGGTACAGACCATGGTGCACCTGTACGGACCATATGTACGTCCATGGGAAAGAGACTTAGGAATTTGAAAATTTTAAATTTCAACTTAAGACATATGACCACTCATACGGGCATACCAAAGCCATATGTTCTGTATGGTGTGTTGTGGGGCAGCGTATGACTAAGGAGGATTTTTAGGAAATTTTATACAGCTACCTATACCAACTGTATGGGATCCATATGGACCATATGGTAGTCATTAGAATTCATCCTAGGATTCCCTTTAATTGCCCATACATACGGACATACAAACTATAAAGAGTTCCATACAACCCCGTATGATGACTTATATGGTGCTTCACTAGATTTTCAGCAATTTAATGAAAAATATTTTTGTTAATTCCCTTCTATCGTAGCCCAATACTACATTGTTACATGTTCCTATAGGGGTGATGTAATTACCCAAACATAGAATATTTTTCTCATTCTTATGGTTGATCTCTCAGAAATCTGATAAGGTTCTTTCTTAAGGTTCTAAAGGCTAGGGTTTCTTCAAAAGTCAAGAATCCACCAAGTTTTTTAGCAAATATATTCTAGAAAAGCTTCATAGCAAGTTTTTAAGTATTTAATGATAGTATCCTTTCACTCTCATTCCCAAGTTATGATTTTCAAGATAAGTCCCATAAATATATGCTTGGGGTTATTACTCACAATTATCTTGACGTTTTAAATTCAGTCTTAAATGATATTTTTTTTATTATAAACATTCTTTACAAGTTGTACCATGGTTCTTTAGGGTTATTCCAAAATACTTGGATTATATCTATGTCAAAGCATGATTTCAGTTTTCAATCAAACTTTTCATGAAAGATTTATCTTTATGATATTGGTTGTATTTCTTTATGGCTAAATGATTGCCTTCAGTCTTTTTAAAGGTATTAGCATGTTTTACATATCATATTCAATATTTCAAGAGCAAATTGATCATAGACTCAGATTATTTCAATATGACCAGCATGGGCTTAATTAAAGCATTATTTTACTAGTCCAGCTCAGCATAATATGAGTAGTAGTATATCAATTTGGGAGTAGTATCTAGTATCGAGTGGATTCAGGTTCCAAACAACCCTAATACCAGAACTATATTTCTACTGTAGGACTTTTAGCCTGACAAGGATCATTTTATTGGATCCAAAATTACTAGTTCCCTTACATTTTCAAGTATTGGACACCCTCTTTTTTAGTATGGGGAAGCACACTGAACTCAATGAGGCTTACATGATTTATGTCAGTTAAGATAATCTCCCACCTATGTACAATTATATCCAATTTCCAGTTATGGTTTATAGTTTTAGATTTCAGTATGGTTCATGATTTTATATTTGATGCATAGCTTCCTAGGTTTTCAATATACAACTTAGCTCAATATTGCATATGTCCCAGTTTATTTATTTCAATCTATATGGTATTAAGTTATTTTATCCCAATTTATGATTTTAAATCAGTATACGAGGGATTTTGATGACTTCGGTTCAATGTTTGTACATATATTTGTTTATTCAACCTCTTCTTTTTGCATACCTACATACTCAGTACATTCCAAAAGTACAAACGCATATACTTTTCCTCACTCACAATGTACATTTAGGTCATCCATCCTCTTCTTGAGGATAGTTTGGATCTCCATTCAGATAGAAGCCAGTTGTGAGTCATCATCATACAAGGGTAAGGATGTCCTACTTGTTTTATTTAGAAAGTTTTCTTACATTCTTAGTATTTTTGTATATTTTATTTTATGAGCTAGAGACTTGTTCTAGCCAGTCCCTTTTTTTTAATAAAGGATTTTCAGATAAAATATTTTAGTGTTCAGCTTTGAATTGGATATTGATCGTTGTATAATCTATGTAGTATTAATCATTTAGTTTGCTCACTATTTTTATTTATTACTACCACTACATTTTTAGTGATGTTAGCAGTTATGCCAGAT
The DNA here is from genome assembly GCA_039654485.1 of Withania somnifera. NCBI lineage: Eukaryota > Viridiplantae > Streptophyta > Magnoliopsida > Solanales > Solanaceae > Withania > Withania somnifera. Next base: position 22,200 of record JBDJHY010805140.1, on the reverse strand, counting down.
TCTTAAGGTTAACTTAGGCTATCTGTGGTTCTAAGTATTGTGTCGCATCTAGGATGTATACTCAGGGTGTGACAAGATCTAGGTTGAAGAACTTGTATACATTCAAAGAATTCTTGCCAATGATTGAATACAAAAAGGTGAAAAAGGCTCTTCTTTATGAAATTGGATACTGGATATGCAATAAGAACTTCATTGATTTAAAATAAGCAAGGTGTGGAACTTGGTTCCTCCAACTAAGGTAAAAAATTATTAGAACTAAATAGGTTTACAGAAAAAATCTTGATGAGAATGGTATAGTCACAAGGAATAGGCAAGATTAGTGGTCCAATGATACAACTAAGAAAAATGATTTAATTATGTGGAGACATTTGCAATAGTGACAAGGCTTGAAGTAATTAAGCTACTTGTAGATTTTTCTACCTTCAAGGAGTTCTCTCTCAACCAAATGGATGTCAAGAGTGCATTCTTGAATAGAAATTTGAAAGAAGTATACGTGAAAGAACAGCCTAGATTTGAATACATTGAGTTTTCTAACCATGTTGACTAGCTTGACAAATCTTTGTATGGTTTGAAAGAATCCCCAAGGGCTTGATACAAAAGACTATTAAAGTTACTTTTGTAATTTAGGCACAAATATCAACAAATCCTTATTTTGAAAACTAATTGTAAAGATTTGTTAATTGTGCAATTATATGTTGATGATATCATTTTAGAGACACAAATGAAAAATGAACAAGAAATTTGCACTGTTGATGAGTGGGGAATTTATGTTAGAGCATGATAGGAGAACTCAACTCCTTCCTAGGTCTACAAATCAAGTAGACTCCCACAGAAACAATGATAAATCAACAAAAGTATGTGAAGCAGATAAATATAAAAATTCAATATGGAAGAAGCTAAAGAAATTATACTCCCATTGCGGCTTCCACTAAACTTGACCTTGATGAAACATGTGCAACTGTGGAAGAGAAACAGTATATAGGAATGATTGAGTCTCTCTTATATCTTACTACAAGTAGACCTGGCATTGTCTTTTAGTATGAATATATGTGCAAGGCTCTAAACAAAACCTAAGGAGTCTCACCTGAAGGATGTCAAGAGAATCCAAAGGTATCTCCAAGGAACCATTTACTTGTGACTATGATATCCAAAATGAAGCAATGTCAATTTGGTTAGATATGTTGATGTTTATTATGCAGTGTATCTAGTAAATAGAACGAGTACGTTAGTTATGAAAAACTTGCTTGTATCATGTTTGATATCCTAGTTCTGTTGCATTATCTACTGTTGAGGAAGAATATGAAGTTGTTGGGTTCATGTTATGCACAACTTCTTTGGATCAAATAATAGTTGATGGATTTTGGTATGGATGTAGGATGTTGATTTTTTATGTGATAACACTATTGCCACTAATATTTCTATAGAAGAACATATTTTTGATATCTTTACCAATATACTAAGAAGGGAGCATTTTGAAAAGAATAAATTAGACTTGGAGATGATTGAGATTGCATAAACCACCCTTGATGCTTGGCTTGAATAACAAGTTTATGTAATTTTGATAGTCAAAATAATTACTCTATTCAATATTTTACATTTAATTATGTATCTTTATATATAACATTATCTCATTTAACATATTTTTTATTAGATTGTGCAGAGAAACAATTTAAGAACATAATGTCTACCACAATTCATTCTATCTTTAAGTATGTTCTACATTTAAGATTAAACATGTCTGTACAAGTTTGAAATAATTGAATATTTATAATCCTTCGTATTAATTGAGTCAAAATGAACTTATGATTTTGTATTTTGCTTCCCAAAGAAATAGCTGCCAACTCCCAGAGGGCATCTCTTTTCAAAAAGTTTGTACCTCAATCCTTTCACTAGTCTAATCCTCTTCTAGTTCTAATGCTACATCCAGTGAAATGCTCCATCTTCCCATCACTTTTCGCCTTTCATCTCCTTATATTTATTTTTTTGGTGTTTAACTCTATTCATTTGTATCTCTTTGTATCTGAAGAAAAAAAAAACAAATCTCTCTGTAATTAGTCATGGGCTTCTCAACTTTAATTGGAAATCAGGATCCAAACCCACCTTTCCACCCACCCACCCAAACCTTATTCTTTACCATCATCATTATCTCATCCAACTCTTAGTTCTAATGTAACCTTATTGCCATTAGTCTTGTGAAAACCTATTCCAATTCTATTTGTTGTCAATTTTACATGAATTACCCATATGGTTCCAATTATAGGTCCTTTCTCTACTCCTTCAGTTGGATCACCTGTTATGCTACATTAGAGTGAGGGATTTGATAATGCACTTGAGGGTGAAGTCTCTAGATATCTCCCAGTTGATGGGGTTGGTGGGATCGACAATGAGAATGTGAATGCCATCTTAAGAAATTGTAAGGAACTTCCCACATTATTTATGGGACTTTTATTGATAGAACCATAAGTTTCATGTTCCACTCATTGTTTAAGATCTAATTGACATTTATTTAGCTTTTGTTCACTAAACAAGGGTATAGTATAAGTTGAGGAAGGCTAGTGATGCCTATATTCCTATTCCTTAATATGAACCTATTGGTGACTCACATCCCCTTTTTATTCCTATGAGAGTGACTCAAACTCAAAGAATATGTAGACAGGAGGATACCACCCTTCTTACTTTTGTGACGAATCATAAGAGGTCTACATCATCTATCTTTGTTCCTCCCATAAAGCTTTCTTTGGTGATCTCCAAGGAGGATGAAATGATTGAAAGGGTTCGGAGAGGCAAAAGTATTTCTCATCCCATGTGCAAATCCTCCTATTCCAAATCCACCTACAACCATTCTCCAAATCTCAAACCTAAAGTTCATTCCAAATCTTCATTCTTGTCCAAACCCCTAGCTAAACGTGCTTTTATATCCCGTACCGACATTCATATCTACCACCAAGTTGAAATAAGTGTGTCGATCTAATCCTTCAAGTAGCCACGAATTTACCTCCTTTAATGATGAGGTACCCACTTAACTGAGTGCTAAGGATACTGATGATTCCTCACCTCCTCTATTTAATTAAATTGCAAAAATAGTCAGTGACTAGGGGTCGTGCGGTTACTAGGTTTAGTGGCCCTGATATGGATATGTTGTTAGCTAAGTTAGATACTCAAGGATAGGATTCCTTCCTTCTTTAAGGAAATTAGTAGCGTAAGTTGGCAAAGAGGGAGGTAAATGAGTTTTACATAAATGGCAAAAGTGATGGCATCCAGTTCTCTTCCTCTATTTGGGATACCTTCATCAAACTTACCTCTGGGTTTGTTTCTCGTATCATATTTTAACTTATGGTTGGAACATCTATGTTAAATATGATTGTCGTTGCCCCATATTTTCCTCCTCAAGAAAATAAAATGTGATTCAACTTGATAATTCTTTTTCAAAAAGATAAGATGATGAGTCGACCTAACAAATTAAAGGTGCGTTAGGGCACCGTTCGAGACAAAATACAAAACCTTGATTTAATTAACCTACATCACCAGAAATTTGGGTAAGGATTTCAATTACCTCAAAATAAAGGTGTAGAAACCTTTTGAGGTCCACAACTGTGGGTCCTGAATGAATTCATAATTTATTTGGGAATCATACTATGTGAGAAAATAAGGTTTATTTAATTAGATTAAAAATAGTTAAGTGATTAATTAAAAAAAACTTATTTTATTGACTAGGTGACAAAGAGACAAGAGAGATGGGACTAAAGGTAAAAAAAAAAATAGTTAAAATCATATTCCATTATTAACTGATGAAAATGAGCCTAGGTGATAAAATAAGAAAAGAATGGGAAAGTAAGAGAGAAGCAAGAAGAAAGAAGATAACACAAATATATAGCCAAATAAATATCATTTATTGGTCTTCCCCAAACACATTATAGAATATATATAACACAAAACAAGATAAAAGAAAGAATATTCAAAACTATTTGAAACTTATTTTTAATTTTAATCTATACGGATCAGTTCCCGTCTTATTAGAACCGAATGAAAATGTCTCATAATTTTCTTGCTTTATCATATGAGGCTCGATCCTATTTCCATCATTTCCAACTACCCTACCCCCACTTATTTGTTATTATTAGTCCTAGAAGTGTTCTAAAAGAAATGATAAATTAGAGTGTCCTAAAGTGTCTACCCGTCTATCTTATTATCCCAGAGTCATTAGACTTTACTAGTTTGATGTGGGTCTAAGTAAAGTAAACCTTGACTTACTAATTGAACAGGGGCTTGTCATACAAAAAATAAGACGTGGAGCAATTAACACAAAAGGGTTTCAAGTAAGCCTCTTGTCTATTTAAGGTTAATTAGGTGATTAAAACACAATAAAAAAATTAAATTTGTATAATTAATCCCTATAGTCATACTTCTAAATAAAGTCCAATAGGCATGATATCGAAGTCGATGCTAAAATATGCTAAAACCCTATAAATGTGCTTTCTAAGTGATAGATGGATAATTAGATATTTAGTACCTATGGATATGATTTTATCAAAAAGAGTACGCTTGGAAAAAACATTAATAGGCCTTATAATTTATAATAAGATAATATATTGAAAAAATGTCAACGGGCTTACAAATATGATTTTGGCAAAATGATATGCTGAAAATTTATCAAAAACTTATTAACATGATTCTTATGATAAAAATATACTAAAAATTTATCAAAGGGCTTAAAAAACATTATTTTTCTTAAATATGATGAAATTATTAAACAAGCCCTTAGATATGATTACTAGATAACAAAATAAAGACATACTGAAAATAATCAAAGGCCTAATAACAAGATTTCAATGTGATCGATTAAAGACTTGTTTAAAGATAATGAAGGTCTGGACATGATTCTTATGTGCCATGGTAAAAACACATTAAAGTAATTAAGAGCCAAAAGGATGAATTCTAAGTGATAAAGTAAAGACATATTAAAGTTATTAAGAAACAAAATATAATTTCTAGGTGAAAAATTAGACATGTTAAAATTAATGAAAGCCTAAAATACATGTTTTTTAATATTATCTTTTAGCACATAAATCTTAACCTTATTAAGAAAATTCAAAGAGAAGGCCTAAAGTATTGCCTATCAAACAAAAATTAACTACGTAAAACGTACATCGCCTCCTTTGTAGCCCTAATATTTTATTTTTATATAAGTGTCGCTACAATAGTTATTAAAAAACCAAATGAATGAATAAGTAATAATAAAAGAAAAGGAATAAAAGTAAGGAAAGGAAAAAGCCCAAGATAATTGGCAGTCCCAAATAAATCCCAAAAGCCCTAAGCGACTCTTCTCAAATGAATTCTCTAACCAAAAACCTTTCAAAACAATGAAGGAATAACAAAGAACGAAAGAAACATATAGCAAGCCCATAATTCAACTATTGCACCAAAACAGAGCAAACAAATTCAGATATAGATTTCGATACCAAATAATGCTTCATCACTAGTTAGAGTTGGATCTTATGAAGATGCTCTCTAGGTTTAAATGTATGAAACTAACACAAAAGAATAAAAAATATTGATAGGTACTAACTGGTTAAGAAAAACAGTAGATAATAAAGAGTGTTGAAGCAACAAGGAAAACCACAAGCCAGGAAACTTTATGCCAAGTATTGTAAAGAGCAGAGTGTCAAAGTATAACCATTTCGATCATTTTGGTAATTTTGTACAGTTCTCATATTTTATCATATTTTTATAGTTACCCTAAGTTATTTATGACATGTTGAGGTCGGTTGTTCGATTGAGTTTTATTTCATTTTTCTATTTTAGAATTTTAAATTTAGAAATCATTGACTTTAATCAACATTCTAAGAAAATGAGCTTGAAATCAAATTTTGATAGTTTTGTCAACTCTAGAAAATAATTTTTCATATTGCTGATCCTTTGATTCGGGTTTAAGAGCTTTTAGTGTGAGTTTATCTCTCTTGACGAGATAACGGTTAACCGAGAGTTAAAATTTTAAAATTGGTAAGCATTTGAAAATTGGAGGTTGGATAAAAAATTTAATTGTATCGTCAGCTCCTAAATATCAAGTTTGGGTTAGGTAAGAAATTGTTTTGCGTCCTGGTCCAACAATACTTATTTTGAGTTCTCAATTGGTATTTTGGTAATATAGGCCTAGTATTGACTTTGGTAAATAGTTTATCAAAATGATTTCAGATTAAAATTTTGTCTACTCCATTGAGTCTAGAATATCTTTTCCATGTAAATTGCATATTTCGCTTGTGTTCCTTGATTTGAAAACTCATTTCGAGTCATTGTTAGAAATCATGAATCTTGGTTGGTTAGCTGCTATTACAACAGTGCTGGTGTACCTTAGGTTCTTCCACACGATTACGAAATATACTCACATAATCTTGAAGGTTTTAGTTTGCTCTTTATTTGATCACATTGTTTTTCTCGAGTTTACTATGTTCTGCCTTTGTACTTTATGCAGTCGAGGGTCTCCCTAATGTGATCACCATGAACAGTTTCCCTAGGCCATATGATCACAACCCGTTCCTCATGCAATCACATAGTACTCTTCCTTTGATTTTAAATATACGAAACCTCAAATTTTCATCTTTAATTCCCATTCTTCTTCTCCAAAATTTAAATTTTATCCATTGTTTGTCCATGGAGATTTATGTTGGAAATAGACAGTATTGGGAATTATTTGTAATTATCTTCCAATCAATTATTGGTAAGTTTCCACCATAAATTTTTGAATTTCATACCCAAATTCTCATATTTTTTAGCTTTGTTCTTCACATTTTTGATGGATTTAAGTGTATTCTTGACTTGGATATGTGTTCCTTATACCTAGAGGAATCCATTGTAGTTTTTTTGTTTGGAGTTTTTGGTTGAGGGTTCATGGGACCAGTTTAACTCAAATTTTGGGTTCATCTAGAATCCTAACAACATGGGTATTATTTTATTTCTTTTTGTGTGTAGTTTACTATTTTGATAGTTTTATATTTGTTTAGAGTTTTTCAAAGTAGGTTGAGCCAAGACCTAGTATTTGCGAAGCTTTTCCTTAAACAATAGAAAGGCTAAAATTTACTAATCTTATACTAGACATTTATTTGTTATAATTTTACTACCTAGCATCCTTAGGATGAGTTTTATTGGTTGGGACCCCTGACCCTTGTTTGCTTTTCCGTTCCAATCCTTTTGGCTTTTGCTTTGATATTTGTGTAAACTGTATGCTTACACATTTTTAGCCCTGAGTTGTTCTTGTATTGACTCTAGAACTTATTATGGTGGGTTATTGGATATGTCCGCAAGTCCAGGAATTGATATTTGGTAATTATCTTTTATAGAGCTTTCCAAGCCAGTGCAGGGCCGGTATGGTGATTATGGATTTGTTGATTATGGTTCTGTACAGTATTATCATGAAATATGGTGTCTCTGTTTTGGTTTCTACTATTTTAGGTCTGAAAACTCAATATAACTAATCTTAAAACCTTGTATGGCCTTGAGATCACATTTTTTGATATTAATGGCTAAATATCTTCGTTAAACTAGTTAATGAAAGGGTAAATGATTTTCTTCACTTGATTTAAACTTGATTATCAATTAAGAACTCGATACTTGTATTTTCTACTCATTTTAGTCAAGACTTTGACTTGTCACCATGTACATTTATCTTTCTAGAACTTAGAGCTTTGACGCAATGTCAGGTGTTGAGTATTAGCCTATTTTGCCTAATTTTTTACCTGGATGAGATTGGCCATGGATATAAAGACTTGAAACTGATATTTAGTCCGGAAAAGAGTTTGGGCACATGTATTAAGGAACCTGAGATACTATATCCTTTTGAAAATCCCCGTTATGATAGGTTAGTTTTGAGATTCTAATTTTAGGGTATGCGGTTTGAGGCCCCCAGTGGGTCCTTCCAATCTAGAATGTAGTTGTGAAAGAATTCTCATTGATAGTACTTTTACGACCACAGATCCAAAAGGGTTTTCTTATGATATTGTTGACATACCCATTACCATTGCATCATGTTTGTGTTACTTTTTACACTTCTTTTCTTAGATGAAATTCTTGGTCTTATGGGGCGCCAGCAGTGTAGGCTTTACTTGGTTGTATCTTCCTAGGTTATAAGGAATCATTAAGGTTTTAGTTGTATTTATTATTTTTTACTTTCTACCTTTCTTTACTCATGGTAAATGTTTTTAAATTAATCTTTGATTATCCTTACCTAGTGGACTCTATTTGTGTTGGATTACACCTAGGTTGCTTTATTAACCTTTATCTCTTATTAAGGTTGCAAGTACACCACACATTTTACTTCCTTACTTTAATCTTATTGCAAGGACTTTGATATGTTTTACTATTTTTATAGGTTCTTCCATACTTGTTGATATCTATCTCCTCTACTTGTGTTTTTTTTTTCATTCTTACTTTATCAGTAGCTAATCTTACATGTACTTCTATTCCTTGTTTTTGTGACATTTCTATTTTTTATCTACTATTACTATTTTTATATCTTATAGACGCCTAGTTAGTCTAAGATTCATACTGGTTACTTATTGCTATTTCAATTTGTAATCATCTTACACTTTTGCAACTTCCTGGTACAAATGCTAGCATGAGTCTTCACTGCTGATGTTGTTGATTGTGAAAATTTTCTTTAGGAGACTTTAGAGATTTAAGGTGAGATCTTGATGATTAGGGTTACCTATTTCTTCCCAGTTAGGCTTTTTTGTAGTCAGAGATAATCTTACGTATTTGCTTTTGCTCTTTTAGTACTTAGTATCTTAGGGGCTCCTATATTATTGATACTAGGTCATGGGCTTGGATTTATTTGACTGTATTAGCATCTTCTACTTAATGTCTCTCTTCCACTCTTTATCTATTAATCTTATTTATTAGTGCTTTTCTATTGACTTATGTTGGCCTGTTACTTGTGTTTTGGGCTACAGGAGTTAGTTCATCTACGGTGAGTTGTAGGTGCCATCATAACTTGATAAATCGAGTTATTATAATTTGGTATCAGGGCATTAGGTTCACTGGTATCATAGGTATAGGAGCAAGTGTCTAGTAGATTCTAGAAAATTGGTACAATGATATCTGTATGGATCTCTGGGAGGAAATAATAACGTCGTTAAAAAAATGACATTCTTCTCAACTCTAAATCATACATTTTATCATTGACAGTTTTATGAAATATAATTTGTTCATATTCACTCTTCTGTTGATGGTCCATTTAAGGTCTTCAGTAGTTAAGGGCAAGAATTTTGTACCAGTATCTAGGGCTCCAGATAGGGGCGAAGTTGTGATTAACCCCGAGATCGTAGAAGTGCTAGAGTTGCTGCACCATCCCGAGCTCCAAGAATTATTATGGGCCCAGAGCTGGTTACAGACCAGAAGCTAGTGGATTTTCCCTCATAGTACCAATGGACTTAGGGTCATCCCCGACACCAGCCAAATTTATTGGTGTGTTGGTTCTCTAGGATGTGCTACTTGGGATTTTAAGGGTAGTAAGGGGTGTACCACAGGAAGGCTTATCACCTTATATGTGGAGTAGTTTTTAGTTTAGGAGTGAATTTAGAGGCCTATAGCAGGGTCCTAAGTCTGTGCTAGAGTATGAGAACATATTCCATGAATTGGTCGGGTGCGCTTCCATGATCTTTCCTTTTCAGCGTGAGAGGGTGCAGAGATTTTTCGATGGGTTAATCTTGCCACTTTTTTTGGAACTAGCGACTTTGATAGCAGTGGGTCATTCTTTTACTCAGGTTGATGGCCAGGTAGATTTATGGAGAGCTTATCAAAGCATATGGAGGTAGTGATTAGAGGCCCCACCATGAGGAAAATTTTAGTGATGCTATGTTGGGAGGTAAGCATTGAACTGATAGGCTAGTTTAGATAGTACCATTGACTTTGTATGAGGTTTAACATGGTTTCTGGGGGTAAATTTTTGGACAGACTTTGAGTGATACTTTTTCTGGGATAGAAGGTTTTGATGGCTACAAGGATTCAACGTGTCATCTCACACGTGGAGAATGTCAGGGCCGTGTTGTGTATATGGGATTATTGGTCATTTTGATAGAGATTTCCCCTAGGATAGGGTAGTCAAGATATCAGCTTAATTAGTTTAGAGTTTTGTTGGGGAAGTATCGCCACCTACCAATGATGGTGCCTAGGGTCGTATGGATTCCTAGTGTGATGCTCAGAATGGTAGGATATGGATTCTTGGTTAGTTTTATGTGATTCCAGTTAGATAGGAGGCCAAAAACTTAAATGCCATTATTATATCAAGATAGATTTTGTGGTTTTGGTTCTTTATGCTCATCTATATCTATTTATGTTTTTCTCTTTGTTAAGGTTTACTAAGCCATTACTAGTGTTACTATATGTTTCTATCCTAGTAGTTAATCTTTTAGTTGTGGATTGTGATGTTAGATCCTATTGGGTAGTTGTTGAGGAGCTTGATTCTTGGGTTGAGTTGTCTATGTAGTTGACACCCAATTTTTATCATCCCGATTTGTTTAACTTTTGAGCTTTTAAATTTTAAATAATCTAGATAGACCAATGTTGAAAAATTCATAATTTTTGAATTTTGAAAATGAATCATCGAGGATTCTACCTAGATATTATATATATATATATATATATATATATATATATATTTGTAATGATATATAGATGTATCTATAAGTTTTGGATGAATTTCATCTTATTTTAAAATCTCCAACTCAAAATTGATGAAATGACTATTTTTGCAAAATCTAGCTACTTGTTGGAAACCCATCAAAAGGGCTTGTATTTATCAAGTTAGTGACAAAATATATGTCTAAATATTTAATATATGTAAATGTATATATTTTTACTAATAATTAGGCGTTATTTGAAAACTTCATCTGGATTAACTAAAATGGTTGTTTTTACAAAATTGTGTATTTAAGTCGAAGTTTGACAAAATTCATATTCAGTAAGATGTATTTTTGCAAGATTAATCCTATTTTAGTTATTTCCTGTATAAATTCTCTTAAATTAATTTTATTACGATTTTTTGAACCATTTCAAATTTTTTGTTTTAGTCTAAAATTGGCCTAAATTAATCCCTTCAATTGTTGGACGTTCTCTAAATGTGCTGTAATATAATTGATCCTCCGTTAAAGATCTCATCCAAAGCAAAGAGCTTCAAGGCATCAAACGACAGAGTATCCTTTGATATTTTGTTAAAATTATTGGAGCTCCGCTATAGTACGTTTAGGATGAGCTATGCATTCTAGAAGTTCCTAAATGATATCCAAGTGTCCCATCCAATGGTAATCTTTTCCCTCTCTATCAAATTCTCTCCTTTTACAGTTGTATTATGAGTCTCTTTCATACAACTTTGTTACATTTCCGTTGGTGGGTGAAAACCTCTATTCAAATTTTGAATCACATTTGATTCTAGTCATTTGATTTTGATACCACTACTATGAGGCATGTGATTTCACCACTTGTCCCAATTTTCCCCAAATTCTATTCCTTTAAACCCTATTCGCTATTTTCTATAAATGGATCCTTATAGGCTGAGTGAGGGGGGAGGTTATAAGAAGCCATAAGAGGTGTGGTTCCATGTTTTCTCTTGTAGCAGTCTAGTGTGTTAGAGAAAACCCATTTTTGAGTTATTGGATTTCTTTCATTAGTATCTTTTTTTCAGAGCAAGCATAGATTTTCTTCTGTAAAGTTTTAAGAAAAATAGAAAAAAAAACCCTAGGGATTCCTTCAAGATGTTCAAGGAAACACTGTTTACTGCATCTAATACATAATTCCTACTAATAAATCTAAAAGAAGGGTTTAAAATAGTGGAATTCATCTCAAGCTAAGGTTAAATACCCCATTTCCTGCCCAAAAAATTAGTAAATATAGTCATCCTTCCATTTATTTATGTACTGTTTTGCTGAACAATAGGCTCCTAACTGTATGCTTCACGATGTTATAGCATGAAGAAGGTTTGGTTAAGTTAAATGTGTTCACACGGGATCAAAAAATGAGAACTTTTTAGGGTAATAATCAATGTTTTGGTGGTAGTTTTAAATCTTTGTTTGGTTTTTAGTAAATATTTGTACCAGTTAAGGCTAGAGTCTTCAGGAGAAGAATCTATTAAGCTATGTGGGTTTTCTAGGTAAGTAGTTGGATTCCTTAGAAATAACTTTTATTGAGTATCCGGAGAGTCATTTGATGGTGTTTTTTCTTGTTTGACCTTGATGTATGTATTCTATTTTACTGTAGAGGCATGGGAGTTTTTTCCCTCCTCTTTTCATTTCAGGTTGCTTAGATAAGTGTTAGTGAGAATGTGGGTTCGAATGAAATCTATGCTAACTAAGTATAGAATTAGCATGTGTAGTGTATTGTTGAAGGTTTATTTGGATGGTTTTCTCTGTTGTGTTTCTTGATTTGAAACATATAAGGCCAACAACTAGAAAACATGATTTGTATTGCCTTGTCTTAGTTGCCTTGCATGATTTCCCCTTATTTGTTTGATCCATTCTGTTTGTTTAAAATATGATTACTTTGGCTCTTATTTTAAATATAGAGGATTTTTTGGACCTGTGTCTTGTCGGCATGTTGGTTTGCATGAAATGGTGTCTAATTGCTATGTGAATCTCCTTTTCACTATGAAATACATGTTAGCACTACCTCTTGGTTTTCTATATAGATTGATTCTTTAACTAAAGGGTTAATTGGTATATTTTTTTCACGACCCAAAAATCAAGTCATGATGGCGTTTACATATCACCTACAGACAAGCCTAATGCTGGCCTATGTCAAGCAGCATTGGGCCAGTAGAAAGAACCAAAAGAAATAAAGAGAAGGAGATGAAGATGAGAAGTACAAATAGGACACGAACAACAAATAACTAAACTCCCCAAAACTTGGTATCTTGTAGAGCATCTATATAGAAAAAGTACAAAATGCAACCCACGAAGGGGAAAAACTACAAAATAGCTATCCAAGACCTAATTATGATAACTTTGATACTAGAAGGAAAATCGATAAGCAAGGATGCCATCTGCTCACCGAATCTCCTGGAATCACACCGGCTAGTGCACATGATCACGTCCATTCAGATAACTCGTACTAGGAACTGCATCACCAAATACAATGGGTACCTAGTAGGAATCTAGGATGAATGGGAAAAAGCAAACATAAGCAAAGTAAAGAGTGATCTACAACAAATAGCACAGGGATACATAATGGATAAGAAGAACTAGATAAATACAACAATTGTTAATAAGTGTAGTAAAATATCAGCTACCAGTGGGTGTGATATTAGCTAACAAGTATAAAGAAGGGCTAACATTAGGGTGTTGCACCAAGACCTGGGCCACAAGCAACCCATGATCAAACGTGACATGTACTTGGAGCTCCAATGTGACCAGCACAAAGAAGGACCAATAAGAAAGTGTGAAACCATCAACCATTAAAGCTAACAACAAATATAGTAAGTGCACGAATACTACTAATCAAGGATAGAAGGAACAACCAAAGTCCACTAGCAAACAAACCCTGTTGGCATCCATACTACCAGTAGGTACACTGGTAAAGACCCTCCTCGGTACAGACCCTCCTCGATACAAGACTTGGCCAGGAGCGGACCTACGAAAGATGCCCCGTGTACTTACCCAACCTACCCCAACCTACCCCTCCCCTATCCATGCAATATACCCAAGGCATGGCACCCCAGGTCGGAGGATCCGTGGAGGGATCCAATCCCACGTACAAAGATCCTCGTGAAAAGGAATCTAATGCCATAATCATTAAGGACAGGAGGAAAAAACTAGGGCTCAACCGGCATATCATCTCGATGGAAACCTAAATCAAACCATGTAGGTTCTATATAAATCTCAGTAAGACTAAACTATCGCCATTTAGGCAATATCCAAAAATCATCGTGATCATGAGGAAATAGCCTCGGATAGTACGACAAAATAGCTCCATACTTCTCATTAAAGAAGTCGTGAAAGATATAAGTATATATAGAAATTTGTTCCTAATTATTTCTCTATCAAAATCAAGTTCCTTTTAGCATGTTTAATGCATGCTCACTACACAAACCAATCAATAACTTAAACTGGTCTCGTGCTACTAACCGAAATCTATAGGATGGTTGTTGAGCCCTAGTAACGAGGTATAACCTCTCCTAGCCCAACCACGGTTCTGAGACACGAGTTACCGCACTAGAGGTGTCACAACTGCACATTGTGCTACCATTAAGGGCCAAGAACACATCTATATTAAGAGATACAAGGAGCTTCCATAGCTTAGACAAGAACCAATCACTCTCAAGATCGCACCGTGCTAGGGTAGAATATCATCATACAGGCTGCTAGCCACTGAACACAGCTGTACCCGGATAGGTATAATAATATCAGATAAGGCATCTAACCCTCTAGAATAGCCATCCCCGGTTAACTATGGTGCGAAGGGCCACACACTCCTAATATCTCACCTAATATCTCAAGAAAAATACAGAATAATCTGCCACCAAGATCGTCTCTAAAAGCACCAACCTAAATCGAGGGTAGTTACTAAGGTCTAATCCCTAGTATAATCTCCTCCCCAACCTAACTATGGTCCAGTGTTGGCATATAAAAATACACATAAAAGGTGTTTCTCCTCTTTCAACAATACTATAGTCTAGAGTCGGTAAAGACACGAGGGTAGGGTAAAATAGTCTCAAGGTAAGTAGTTAAGATACAGGCCAGCTAAATGGGCCATAGGCTAGAAGAATAGGCATATGGGGTCCTGACTAGTCATCCTGGTGCTAAGCTGGCACTTGACCATACATATACTACACTAATACCCAGTCTGAAGAAAGTAGACCATAGCCTACCTAAATTTTTGTGATATCCTCGAGAGCATGCCCTAATGTCTAAAGTCATTCCATAACTTAGAATCCAGTAAGTCTATAAAAAACATAACCACATAGTCAATATGAATAAAAAATACATATTCTAAATAAATAGTAAGGCCAAAATCCTAACCAAAAATGAGTTTGAAAACCCTAATAGCGTGGAGCAAGAAAATATTTATACCAACATATAAAGCACAACTCATTCATCATATAGTACACAATAAGGCTTAAATTAATGGTAAAAAATAGAAGATATAAGCCAGGAAAGTTTATATAATAAAGAACTACCCGACATAATTGGTCATAGAACCACCATGATATGATTTCACAGAGTGAAACTTCAAATTAAACCTCTAAAAAGACCTAATCAAGCTCGAGTTTCATGGAAAATTTGAGAGAACAAGATGAACTTTCATAAAAAAAGCTGAAAGAAGTATATATATAGGCTTGCTAGGTGACCTTCATGATCTCATCCTACTACTACGCGATCGCAACCCTTACAACCTCAGGTCTATGTGATCGCGATATACCTCCTTGCGATCATGATAATTAAAGGTCCTAGGCTATACATTTGCGACCAAGGCCATGCGATTGAGATGTTTCAGCCCCAAGCTAGCCTCAATTTGAATATTTGAGGGTCAAAATAAAAATGGAGTTCTATTTCAACAATCCATAGATGAAATCTTTATATAATCTATATTTCGGACTCAATAGAATTAAAAAATGACATTCAATATCATATGGACTAATAAGTCCCAAAGAAGCTATATTATAAAAGAATCAAGTTAATAACTCTAAGGGACTTAATCTATCGATTCCAGAAAGTTGTGAACGAATTGGGGAAGTGACAAGAACACTCTATGTATGAGAGAGTTGCAAAAATATAAAAATAATATTAAGGATCGTTACAACATCCACACTATAGGAAGTTTTATCCAAGAAAGTTAAGGAAAGAAGGGAGTATTTGGAGGGTAGAAAAAATAAGGGTAATATGAGATCGCATATCCCTCTCTGTCTCTCAGGTAGCCTCCTTTGCTGGGAAGTGAGCCCAATGAACCCTCACCATTGGAATGTCTCTAGACCTTATCTATCTCACATCTCTGTCAATAATTGCCTTAGGATTTTCAATATAAGTTGATCAATTGTCTAGTTAAATTGGATCAGAATGAAGTAAATGGGAGGGATTTGTATACAACGATGAAGTATAGACATATGAAACACCGGATAAACATCAGCTAACTCTGGAGGTAGGGATTACCTATAAGCAACTTTGTTGATTTGCTCTATAATCTCATATGACCCGATGAACCTGGGCTAATCTTGCCTCTACGACCAAATATCATAGTATCCTTCGTAGGAGAGACTTATAAGAATACCATGTCCCTGACACTAAGTTCTAAAGGTCCAAGTCTACGATCGACATTACTCTTCTGTTGACTCTGTGCTATCGGTAATTTGTCCTGAATAACCCAAAATCTTTTTGTAGCATCTCAAATTAAGTCAGAATTCCAAGGTAGAATCTTGATACTAATGTACCAACTGATCAGCGATCTGCAACGCCTATCATACAATGCCTCAAACGGTGCCATATGAATGTTGGAATGGTAGTTGTTATTATAGGAGAACTACTCCAGATCTATGTACTAATCCCAGCTACCCCTAATATTGAAAACACAAGCCCAAAGCATACCTTGGAGTATTTGAATAGTTCCTTAGACTGTCTGTTTTTGCGGGTGAAAGATTGTACTCAAAGCTACCTCTGTACCCATCTCATGCTGCACCGTCCCCTAGAACCGTGAAGTAAACTGCACACCTAGGTTTGATATGATAAACACTGGCATCTCATATAGGCAAAGAACCTGTGTAACATACAAGGCCATAAGCCTCTTGGAACTCCAAGATGATGAAGTCGGTAAAAAGTTAGTGGATTTAGTCAATCGATCCATGATGACCCATATAGAATGATGATCGCTGGAAGTTTAAGGGGGTCCCAAAACATAGTCCATGGTAATCATATCTCATTTCCACCTAGGGATAGGGAGTTGCTGCAACACACCCCTGGGTCTATGATGCTTGAACTTCACCTACTGTTAGTTCAAGAATTAGGACACAAACACGGTAACATCTGATCTCAGATAATGCCACTGATAGTGCTGTCTCAAATCTCTATACATTTTCGTAATGCCCGAATGTATAGAGTACCTAATACATCGAGCCTCACAAAGAATAGTTTGAATTAAATCATCCACTCTAGGGACACAAATACAATTTCCCATCCACAATGCCCTGTTAGAGTTTATCGATGCACCACTATAATCACCCCTCAGAACAAACTCTCCAATACAAACTAAGGATCTCTCCTCATACTTTTGTTGTCGAACAGGTTAGGTCTAGTATCAACATAAGCAAGGACCCTGCTTGGATCGGATATGTCCAATCTCACCAAATGGTTCGACAATGACTGAATGTCTAAGGCTTACATCTTCTTTTAAGCTGAGATAGAAGCCAAACTACCCCTATAACCACCTTCTGTCATAAGGCTTCTGCAACCACATTCTCTATGCCTCTACAGTATAAAATGCTAATGATAGTCCTAGGGGAGCTCGATCCATCTCCTCTTTCCGGCTCATAATATACTACAGACCATGATGATCTGTGAAAATCTCATAATGAACACCGTAGAGGTAATGTCTTCAAACCTTGAGCGTGAATACTACCTCCGCTAACTCCAAATCATGGGTGGCATAGTTGTTCTCATGAACCTTTAACTAAATTAAAGCATACACAATGACTCTGCCCTACTGCATTAATACGCATCTTTAACCAATACTAGAGGCATCACAATAAATTGTACTCGACTAGCCCTCAACTGGAAGTATTAATATCGATGCTGAAGTGAGAAACTCATTGAGCCTCAGAAAGTTGGACTCACAATCCTCAGACAATCAAAAGGGAACATCCTTCCAAGTCAATCTAGTCATAGGAGCTGCTATAGATGAAAAACCCTGCACGAATCATCTATAATATCCTACTAACCCAAAAAAAAACTATAGACATCAAAGGGAGTAGTGGGTCAATCCCAATCATGTAGGGTGAAAACCTTCACCGGATCTACAATGATACTAGTAGGAGATACAACATGTCCCAAGAACACAACAGAATCTAACCAAAAAGCACACTTCCAGAACCTTGCATAAAAGCTACTTAGTTCTCAAAGTTTGGAGTACAAATCTCAAATGCTCCTCGTGTTGATCCCAACTCAACGTGTAAACAAGAATATTATCAATAAACACAATAACAAAGTAATTAAGTTACATTTTAGAAACTCAGGTCATAAGATCCATAAATACGGCTAGGGCATTATTTAGCCCAAACAACATAACCAAAAACTGATAGTGTCTTTACTATTTACAAAAGGAAATCTTCAGGATGTCCCCAGCCTGAATCCTCAGTTGGTAATAACTCGACCTCAAGTCAATCTTCTAGAACACTACAACACCCTGAAACTGATCAAAGAGGTTATCAATATGCAACAAGCGATACTTATTATTAACAGTAACCTTATTCAACCGTCTGTAATTAATACACATGCGTATAGTCCCGTTTTTATTTTTACAAATAATATCAAAGATCCCCACAATGAAACACTAGGAAGGACAAAGCCTTTAGAAATCAAATCCTGAAGCTAAGCACTGAGATCTCGAAACTCTGCTAGAGCCATGCGATAAGCTACAATAGAAATAGGATTATTTAATCGGCTCAACCTCTATAAAAAAATAAATAATATGTTCAGGTGGGATACAGGTAACTCATCAAGGAAAACATTAAGGAATCTCTAATAATGGGCACAGGCTTAGGGGAAGGAAGATCAACACTAACATCATGAACATAAACTAAGCAAGCAGTACAACCCCTGGCTAAATATCTATAGGCCTACATACTAGATACCAATGGCACTAGGGAGTGGGTAATAGGGCCCCGCCATACAATCAGAGACACATTGGGCAGAGATAAGGTAATGGTCTTGGAAAAATAATTTAGGACCATATGATAAGGGGATAACCAAACCATTCCTCAAATTATATCAAAATCAACCATGTTCAGAGCCACAATATCAGCCCGAGACTCCAACCCCTGATACAGTCACTATACACTCTTAGTAAATTCAATCTACCATAATAGCCTCACCTACAGGAGTATCCACACTCATGGGCACTAAAAATGGCTCACACACAGCACCTAAAAAGCATAAAAACTACACAAACACATAGGAATATTGGAACCAGGGTCAAATGGTACCAAGGCTAGTTGGTGAAAAACTAATAACATACCCGTAACTACTGCATCATAAGCCTCTGCTCGGGATATATTAGGTACGACATAAAACTGATTGTGCCCAATGCCCTACTGACCTCCTCCTCTACCCTTCTACCCCTCTACCCCCCACTATAACTTCCTTGGCCACTGCTCGACTACCTCTAGCCGATGGAGATATTGTTTGTAG
>JBDJHY010804813.1:0-15254 GCA_039654485.1 Withania somnifera | reverse complement strand
ACGGACTACAGGGTTTGGTTCTCCTACTGGGTGGATAGTAGGTGCCATCATGACTCCGAGAAATCGGGTCGTGACAAGAACAGTTTTACTTAATCAATTGGTAATATATATTGTTTTCCATTGTTCAAGATGAGGAACAATATAGTTTTAGTTTTACGAGAAGTATTATCACCGAACGGAATTGCACCATGTTGTGTCCCATGAACTACGCGCCAAATTAGGTTTTTATGGTCTAGTTAGTGTGATGACCTGAAATTCGATACCACGATGACACCTATTTTCCCATGATAGACCAGCCAAAATTAATAACAATCAACGATTATAAAAATATATACAGAATGAAAATAGTTAATAAGCAATCTAAAGGTTAAAAGGATAAAATCATATATACATAAACCCAAGAATTGATATCCATTGTACACGGACAGTAATTCATAATTTAGAGAAATACGATCTTACAAAGTCTTCATAAAGTAAATACATTGGAAATAATGATAAAAGACACTTAGTGACTGCTGGCAGACTAGAAGCTACCTCTTGAGATCTTGAGTATGTTCCTGGAATGAGAAGGAGAATGACTGAAGATGACTCTGGCACAGCACCTTCACAAAACTATAAAAAAGGAAAGGGTAAGTACATAAACAACAGTACTCAACAACATTCTCGGCTAGTACTAATATAAAGAGATTTTGAACAACCCTACAATCCAACCTCCTTTCAAATGCTACAACTTGCACATAGTATACATATAGCAGCCCAGCCAAAAGAACAAGTTTAAGTAAATAAAATTCGTGACTAGTCAACAATATTCACGAAGTTTCACAATATAAGTAGTAAGCTCAAATCTGAATAACAAGTACCAACTCAAAATAAGAATAAACCATAGTGTCAAATCAGCAACAAATATCAAATTCTAAAGTATCAATCGAGCAGAAAGAATAAATCAATGTCATAATATAATATAAATTCAATGCAACGAAAAAATAGTTAAGATGCATGCCTGTCTTGTCTGTACACACCTGTTGTCGATATCCATCACTGTCAGGACCCACAAGGTCCATGCACCATACCAACGTGGTACTCGGTCCATAACAATAATGTTGTGTTGTAGAGACACTCTGATCCATAATAATATATAAAATATTATACTAGAGAGACACTCTAATCCAAAATATTATTTATAATTATGTACCAATGTGGTATCAGATCAAAAATAGTGTTTATAATGCATTACCAGCATGGTACCTGATCCACAACAACAATAACAATCAATTTCTATAGAATTAGCTCAATACTAGTAACCACAATACAATTTCAATCCAAGACAATTAATCTCACTTAAGGCATTATCACATAATGGTATTCAATTATAATCAAGCCATAATTTAGAAACTTTCACTAGATATCGAGTGTTACAAATAAAATATCTCAATTATCACAATAGGAGTTTATGTTTAATCAACTAAGCTTAATCAAACCATCTAAAACTCAACTCAAAGAGGCGAGTCACAATAATAAGCCATGAAATCACATTGTCAAGTAATTTCTCATTTTTAACTAAATTTACCAAAAAGAGGAAAATGCCCTTGAAAATAATAGGGACTAAAAAAGAACTTATTTTAGACCAAAAACCCCATCTCAAAACCAATGAAATTATAAAATTCGAATCCAAGTACTCTAACCTCGATTCAAGTCAAGCATTCCTCTTAAACTTCAAACATATCAGGTCAAACTAATCAAAATCAACATAAAGGTAAAAATAATAGGCAAAAGTTCTACATGACCAAATTGCATATTCTAGACCTGATGGAACTAAAATATTTTCGATCTGAGGTTCCAAATGCCAAATGTTGACTAAAGTCAACTAGTCCATACTTTAATATTAAAAATTATGAATTCTTCAAAACCTGCCCTTAAATCCTTCTTGTCTCCAAACGAACCGTGAAACCGTTTAACATAATGCAACTAAGTAAAAGGGAAAATCATAAAACCACGCTGAAAATGGTGAGGGTCATTATAGTTAGGATAGATGTGAGGCTTAGTAGATCCACTAAGTAGATGATCAAGTTCAATACTTTTGGTAGGATATAGTGCACTCATCAATTGGGATGCATGCTTGACTCCATGTATGCTTACATGATTTACTGCGATTATAAAGGCTTGCGTTGTGTTCATTTCTTAGTTAGTTAAGAAGTTTTTAACTTGGTGTCTAAACTAATTTATTAAAACTAATGATATTTGAGGTATGTTCTTGACCTTATTTACACCCAGGAAGTGTAAGTCTTTAATATTTTGCAAATCGTTGCTTATTAATGCTAAAAGTTAAAGTTAGAGTTAGAGTTGTTCATGCATTGCATAGCCTAGATCATGTCTTATTATTGTTAAGAATAATCATATAGCCTATTCATTTTACCTTCCTGCATATTTAATACATCTTAATTACTGATGCATACTCCTTGTCTGCATGTTTCTACCATGTAGATTGGGCTAGCCTTTCACATGCATTCAGCTAACCTGATTTACAAATCCAAATTCGAACTAGTTTTGGTGAGTCCATATGATTCGAGAGACATATTCTTGGATTTATTATTTCTACTGTATATAGCTTGATAGAACATTAGTTATTTCATCTTTCAATATATTTTAGATCTTTGTTGGGAATTTTCATAGCAACCTAGTTATTCAGCTTATGTGGTGGATTCCAGACAGACAGAGTTGTTCTTAATTTGACATTTAGTATTATTTCATTATATTTATTTATTAACATGAGATTCCCATTTTTCCTAATATTCTATTTCTTACTTCGAGTGTATGATGTGAGCAGATATATGCTAGATTCAAGGATACTTCTACACCACTTAGTGGATAAGGATGTCGTGTTGCATTTGGAAGGTAAGATTGGGGCATAAAAACTTTATATGAGAGCAATAAGTTCAAGTGTCCGAGGATATCTAGAAGCCAGTGTTAGGTAGATTCTTTTTTATTGGTGTGAATTGCGACATACTTATAACTGAGAGGTTACTGAGTGACTACAAAATTTTTCTTGTTCGTGTCTTATTTTGTTCTTTGGAATTTAACTCCAAGAATCTTTTTGAATCCTTATTTATGCATTTTATATCATGCCACCCAGAAGATCCCTACTTTGTAGAGTATATAGATCCCAGTCTTATCAAACTCCAGATCCCCCTAGTTCCTAAGCCTCAGCCAGATAATATTACTATAGATGAGTTCATGAATTTTATTTTATTACTTTCTTAGGTCATCACCGCTCAAGCCCAACATTTGATGGAATCCCCTACAATCTATCCAACTGGTCTTGATGCTAGAATTATAAAAGTTAGAGAGTTCCTTAGGATAAGTCCTCTAGAGTTCTATAGTTCCAGTGGCAGAGGATTCATATAATTTAATTGATTAGGTTTACCTAATTTATGGCATTATGAGTGTGGTATATTTAGATATAGTGTATCTTTCTTCTTATAAGTTGAAGAATGTTGCCAGATCATGGGTAGGTTGGTAGAAGAAGAGTAGAACCTTAAGTGTAACATCTCATTCATGGGATTAGTTTAAGAAGTTCTTTTGAGGTAGGTTCATTTGAAGGAGAAACAAGAGGCAAATATCTGTGAGTTTTTAATTTGGAGTAACTCTCCATATAAATAGTTGAGTATGAGATGAAGTTTACCTTAATGTTTATCTATGCCCTATAGATGGTTGCTAACATTTACAATTGTATTGGTATGTTTGTCTTTGGTCTCTCCCCTTATTTTTTAAAGAAAGAAAGAATAGTTATACTAAACCACAACAGGGATATTTTCAAGAGCAGTTATACTAAACCACTAAGGGATATTGTCCATCTAATCGTCCATTTGGAGAAGATTGAGAGAGATAAGGAAAAGTTGAGAAATATCTACTAGAGAAAGAAGGCCAAGATTGGAGAATTTGAATTTATCCGACATAAGTCTGGTGGAGGTCACATATAGTTGTAACAATAACAGACTTCAAGGCCCTATACCTCAACAGAGTTTACAGAACTAAGCATCCATGTCAGCTTCACAAGGTTGTATCACTAGAGGGCTTACTTATCCCATTTGTGCTAAGTGTGGTAAAAACCACATGGAAGTGCATTTAGAGTCAGGGAGGATGCTTTAGATATGGTTAGTTTAGTCATTGAGTGAATGAGTGTCCCTCGATAAATCACTACGAGTGTGATAAACCTATTAATAGGCTTAGAGATTGTTCGACAGCTAAACTTAGTGGAAAAAGGTCTCAAGATACCTCTTCTTAGTAGTAACAATAGCCAACCTAGCTCATCAGGTTGCATCTTCCAACATCAGTAGAGGCTAATCCAAGAACTAGTTGTATGCTTTGGGTTCGACATAGGAACAGGAGCATTCTGTGGATACAGTTATAAGTATGTTAAGAGTTTGTGATTCTCATGTTTATTAATTATAGAATCCTAGAAATACCCTATACTTTTCTCCCTTTTGTTTCTAGTTAGTTTGGAGCCAGTCCTGAGAGTCTATTTGATCCTCTCTTTGTCTCCATGACAGTTGTGAATCTATCATAACTAAGGGAGTCTACCAGAGTTGTCCAGTGTCAGTTCATAGTTAATTCATTCCAACTGATCTTATTTAGTTATACATAGTGGATGTTGATATCATCCTTGGCATAGGTTGATTCACTCATGTTATTCAATGGTTTGCTATAGGACTAGAGATGTACATTTCTAGTTTCTTGATGATCCAGTTCTAGAATGGGAGGGTAGATTCATTTCTTATTTAAAATCCAAAAAGATGATCTAAAGGGGGTGTATCTACCTGTTGGTCTGACTTAAGTACTATGAGTTTGAGACTTCCAATATTTAGTCAGTTCCTGTAGTCAGAAAGTTTTTGGAGGTGTTTTCTGAGGATCTATCTAGCGTTCCAGTGGAAAGGGAGATAGACTTCACAATATACCTCATTCTAGGAACTCAACATATTTCTAGTCCTCTATTAGAATAGCTCCTGCAAGGCTTAAAGAACCTAAGGATTAGCTAGCAGAACTCATAGATAAAGGGTTCATTCGTCCAAGTGTGTCTCCCTAGGGTACTTCTATCTTATTTACGTGAAAGAAAGATGGTTCCCTTGGATTTTGCATAGATTAACACTTTCTAAAAGAAGTCACAATCAAGAATAAATATCCTATCCCCAGGATTGATGACTTGTTCGATTAACCTTAGGGTGCTAGTCACTTTTCCAAAATTAATCTCTAATTAGGTTACCATCATCTTAGGGTTAGGGAGGGTGATATTCCTAAAGATGCTTTCAAAACATGTAACAGCTACTTTGAGTTTATGGTAATTTCCATTGGTTTTAATAATTCTTATACAGCCTTCATAGGCCTCATAAATAGATGCGCAAGCAATACTTGGACATGTTTGTGATAGTTTTCCATAATGATATTTTGGTTACTCCAAAAGTGAGGAGAAGCACACAAACCATCTTAGATTTGTTCTTCAAATTCTTAGACATCATCATCTAAATTTCATATTCTCCAAGAGTGAATTTTAGGTAAGTTCATTTTCCTCATTGGGTCATATCATTTCTAGTGAGAGTATCTGAGTGGATTTGTAAAAGATAGATATTGTTAGAAACTGGCCCAGTCCAACATCTCTATCAGATATACATAACTTATTGGGTTTTTCTAGTTACTACCATAGTTTTATTATAGGTTTCTCCTCCGTTTCTACTACTTTGACCCGGTTGAATCAGAAAAAGGTTAGTTTGAGGGGTAAAATCACAATGAGAAAAGTTGTTAGGAATTGAAAATTAAGTCAACTTCAGCTTCAATCTTGATTATGCTAGAGGGTTTTATGGTAGGTTTGGGGTGTTTTATGATGATTAATGGTAAGGTTGTTGCTTATGCCTCAAAACAACTCAAGGTACATGATAGGAATTATCCTACCCACATCCTAGAACTAGAAGCTTTTGTCTTTGCCTTGAAAATTTGGACGTATTTCTTTATAGAGTGAATATGGATATGTTTACTGATAACAAAACTCTTTAGTATGTGTTTTACCAGAAAGATCTAAATTAATTGAAAGTGCAAGAGGGGGGTGTTATAAAATGAATGTGATACCTTTCTCTGATACCAATTGAAAGTGCAACAAGGAGTGAATTGCAAATTTTATTTTCCCTTAGTAGACTTTTTTTATATATACAGTCGACTCTAACAATAGTTTGATGAATAGAAAATATAGAACTGTGCAAAAATGGAAATGAACGCACAATATTTTTATACTGGTTGGGTCTTAAAATGAGCCTTAGTCTAGTCCTATTGGATTGAAAGAAGAATCCACTATATTGCTCTATCCTCTACTGAGTTTCAAATAACTCAGTGTTATACTTCTTGCAACAATGATTGATTTTGATTAAGAACCCAATCTCATAATTGTAATCCAATTAAATAACTTAGTCTCACAGTACTGAGTCTGTTAGGATCTCAGCGAATACACAATATACTATAGATTCAGTTAGGAGATTAATATACACACAACCTACTGAGTCTGTTTGGATCTCAGTGAATACACAACCTACTGAGTATGCTAGGAAATAAGTAAACACATAACCTTTTAAGTTTGTTAGGATCCCAATAACCTCAAAAGGATCATACTAATGATTTTTACTTAGATTGGTCACAAAGAATACTGAGTCTGTTAGGAGCTCAGTAAACTCTAATTTGATGTTATTCCTTACTCAAATCTTTCCCTTAATTTTTTTATCTACACTGGTATACACTATGTGATACAATACTTATTAAAAGTAATGAAAAGAAAAAAATAGTTTGAGGATTTATAAAGAATATTTCTCCTCTTTTAGACAAGTACCTTATATAGATGTGTGAACAAGCCGTTAAATCCTAAGGGTATTGATACTTGGAGAGAGTTACAATGGTGGTCTCTTTACAAGAATAAGGGAGAGTCATATTGATGACTTTTTTTACTATTCTTCCCATTAAGTTTTGCATCAACCAATGTTATGAGGTTCTTCTAAGAGAAGTTTACAAATGGTGACTTGTTCACTTTAATGATCATCATTGTTCCAATGTAGTATTAGCTTGTGCTCTTTAAAAATCATTATCTTTTAATGTAGTACTTAGCACCCATATCATCTTTCGTCATTAATACAGAACCAAACTCATTCTTGAGTATATGATGGACCGATTATTTATTTTTGTTTTCATTTATTGAAATTAAACATCAACGATATCTTCCTCGTTGATAGATGAAAACAATAATGTATTTTTTCGTGCTCCGCTTGTATCTAGGCCTTTTCTTGTAAATGCTCCCCCTATATTTATCCTTTTCTACAAAAAACATTCTAAACCATACACAAATAAAGATAGATATGTATAGTATAGTATTTTCTTCCCCTTTGTCCTCAACCAAAAATAATGTAACAACATTGTACAAAAACTTCATTCTTTGAAAGATATTTTTTACATAATCACTTTTCAACATAATTTTCAAAATACAACTATCCTGCAATGCTATCTTGAATGAAATGTATTTGCTCATCTGCAGATGTAATTCATCAATTAGCAATTCCGTATTTACTAGTAGGAACGTTAACTTGGTTTGAAGATTAGTGTACTTGTGTAGAAGGTCAGTCGATTCTGAAGAAGAAGTTTTGGATAAAGTCTTGAGAACAAATGCAACGCTATCCTTTGCAACAAATTTATCTACTAAATGGATATATCCCATGCTTTTGAAGGCTTGAGTGTGATAACATAAGATAGCATCAGATTTAGGAACATTAATAGTATCCAGTATATGATACACAATTATGTCGATATGAACATTCTGTTAGGAAGATTAGAGGATCACTAGGAACAAATATCATTTTATTGATTATTAGATTTGATATCTTGAATGCAAGCTTACAGACAACACAAAAAGTTACCATAATATCCAAAAGGGATATACTTGAATATTATTTTTCCCTTGGTAGAAAGGTGGTTGTGACAATATTTTAGACAAAATGGTGTTTAAAGGACATGTCATGAGCACATGAGGAGTTCCATAGAGATAAAAACGTTTTTTCTTGAACAAGATCAACATCCAAATCGGAAGTCCATTCATTTTGAGAATAGTGAGACTAGATAATTTAGTTCTGAACATCCTGTCAAAGTTGGTACTGTTATTAAGTATACGTTTTCCATAGACCATAGTTTCAAAAGCATCTTCCCCAAGCAGATATATATTGTCATAGAAAGTTCTAACAAAGGGTTAATAAACATAGAGTAGACAGGAGTCAAAGATTTATTCTCATCCTTGAAAATCAAAGAATTTTTGCACATTATAGTTGATGGATGAAATAAACTATATACTAATTTTCCATTCATGAAGGATGGATAGGTTTTCATGGCAGGAATTCCAGAAGACTGTTCCAGAATCAATATTATCAGGAATAAAGTTGTTTTTTGAGAAGGTTCTTATGGAGTCTATTCTTTAGAAGTTAGAGGATTTTTCATAGAAGAAAGTCATATTTTGAGAGGATGGTTAGAGTGAGGTGTGAAGAGAAGCGATTGAGAAGAAGACTTAAATAGATGTAAGAAAGGTGAAAGGCTATATTGATTTTTGTGAAATTGTCATTAAAACTGCGCTACTAAATCATCACATAACAAATATAAGATTTTAAGAGATTCACGTTATCAGGACTTCAACAGGCACGCAATTAACAAAAATTTTAGAGGCTAAATATTCATTAGGAATGGAAGATTTTCCAAGGTAATTAATCAATTGAATCATGATATTCAAGATATTCACACTTCAGACTATAACAGTCTTCTCATACCTTTGCTTTTCAACATACTTACTACCTTTGTACAAAATATGCTATTAGTTCAAAGTATAGCAGTTAGTTTGAGAAAACTTAGTCTAAATTGTTTATATGATTACTTGACTCTTAATAGGAGAAATAAAATTATTCATAAGCTATTAAGATTCTAGATAAAAAGTCTCAAATTTATCAACTACATATAATTTATACTATTACAAGATTAATATAATTTTAAAGACTATTTCTTTATAAAACCATAATATGTCACAAAATTCTTAGTTGCAACAATTTTTCCTGTAGAGATAACCATGTAGTAAAAAAATTAGTTTTCCTTAGGTATCAAAATATTATTGGGTTCTTCTTCGTTAGAAAAAATACCAATATCTATAGGCTCTAAAATTAGGTTAACAGAATTTTAAAATTTGTAGTTGACATATTTACGTTCTTCTAATTCATAGTAAAAACAGGGATGTAAAATATGTTTGCAAATTTGATTACTTTTAGCAGGCATATGTTTGTTAAAGTTTTCTGATGTTTTCTTCTTCAGAATTTCAAAATTAGAAATCTTAGAATCCATGTTAACCAATTCTAAATCAGATATAATTGAGCAACTTTGTTTAAAATCATTTACCTTATTGTCTTCATGCATGGCTATGAAATAAATATTTGAAGGTTTGTTCATCTCACCTTTAGAATAATTTTCATCACTCGAGCTGCTTAAGGCCTTGTTCCTTGGGAGCATTTTGGAAGTCTTTTTCTTTATTTTTCTTCGATTAGTTTCTTCCTCTATTATGAAGAACCTTTTTAAGGAGTTCCCTTAATCATTATTCAAATCATTACTCCAACTTAGATTATTTCTTCTGAACTTCTCAATAAGTGACTCCTTAGAATCTTAAATTTTGATATATCCATTTTTATTATGTGTAGACTCTGACAATCTTGTTAATTATTCTTTAGAAAAATTCTCTTTATTATTTTTAGGACCATTTATAGTTTCCGCTTCTGTGTCTGAATCACTATCTTCAGTTGAGACAGTGTACATCTTTCTATTTGCACACGAATTATCTTGATTATAACAATGTAATCTCTTATCCTTCTATCATACTGATAAATGTTGTTTTCCCCTATTTGCTTCCTTCATTATTTTATGAAGTATTTTGGATGATCTATTCATGTTTCCCTGAATTCCTTTGTTGATAGTAGTTTCTCTGTGAACATTTTCAAGTATCCCCCCTATTTCTTTGGCATTTTTTGCATGAGGATATCCTCTTAAAGTATTCTTTACTAAATGCATAGTGAAGCAAGTGTATTTCTTTGACATTAGTTTTTGAGGAATGCATGACTTCTGAAGTAGATACTTCTCTTCATGAGATTCTTCTATCATTGTTATCATATATAGATTTTAGCCTAAATTTAATGAATAACTAGACTTCATAATAAATAGATTGAATGAATGTTTTCATTTTATCTTTCAATTGTTCATAGTATAAGTTGTTGAAACAAGGAGGCCTGGATACTGATAACCCTTTAAAACTTGTCTACACCCATTGATATATTGGTATGAATCTTTACTAACTTGTTGTTAAGCAATGAATATGCGATCTTTCTCTGATACCAATTGAAAGTACAAGAGAGGGTAAATTGCAAATTTTATTTTTTCTTATTCGACTCTCTTATAGATACAATTGACTCTTATAACAACTTGATGAATAAACAATATAGAACTGTGAATAAAGGGAAATGTACACACAATATTTTTACACTAGTTGGGGCTCAAAATGAGCCTTAATTCAGTCCCCTTACATTGAACGAGGGTTCCACTTTTTTTCTCTATCCTCTACTGAGTGTTAAATAACTCAATGTTACATTGTTTACTCCAATAATTGAGTTTTCTTAAGAACTCAATAGCATATTACTAAACCTATAGAAGAACCTAGCCTCACATTGTTAAGTTTGTTAGGATCTCATCAAATGCACAAGATACTACTAAGTCTGTTAGAAGCTCAGCATACACACAACCTATTAAGTCTTTTAGGAGCTTAGTGAACATACAACCTATAGAGTATGTTAGGATTTAATAGCTCAGCATACGCACAACCTACTGAGTCTTTTAGGATCTCGTAAACATACAACCTACTGAGTATGTTAGGAGATCAGTAAACACACAGATTATTGAGTCTTTTAAAAGCTCAGTGAACACACAACCTTCTGAGTATGTTAGGAGCCCAATGACCACACAAGGACCTTACTAAGCCTGTTTAACTTATCTTGATCATAATGAATATTGAGTCTTTAGGAGCTTAGAAGACACTCTAGTTTGATGTTATGCCTTACTTGAGTTTTTCCCTCCTTTTTTTTGTCTACACTTGTATACTTTGATACAATTCTTATTAAAAGTAAAGAAAAGAAAAAAATAGTTAGGGCTTATAGAGAATTTTTCTCCTATTGAAGACTATTCCCTTATATAGAGGTGGGAACTAGTTGTTAAAACCCAAGGGTATTGATATTGAAGAGTGTTAGGATGGTGTTCTCTTTCCAAAAATAAGGGAGAGTGACATTAGTGACTTTTTTTCTATTCTGTCTATAGAAATTTTTAGAAACCAATATTATTTGTTCCTTCAAAAAGAAGTTTATCAATGATAACTTGTGCACTTTAAATATCACTATCTTTCCAATGTAATATTAACTTGTTCTCTTTAAAGATCAACATCTTCCAATTTTGTACTTAGCACCCATATCATCTATAGTTATTAATGCAGTACCAAAATCATTCTTGAGTATATGATGGACCACATATTTATTATTGTTGTCATTTATTGAAATTAAACATCAATAATACAATCCAGCGAAGGCCAATATAGTGGATAATGTCCTTAGCAGGTCGTCTATGGGTAGTGTGACCCAAATTGATGAGGGTAAGAAGGACTATGATAGAGAGGTGAATAGTCTTGCACACCTTGGGGTTAGATTAGTTGGTCTAAAGTATGGGGGTATGGTGCGTCAGAATGCTTCTAAACCATTTCTAGTTGTTGTGGTAAACAAGAAGCAAGATACTGATTCAATTCTACTTCAACTGAAGGGCGCAGTTCAAAAAAAAATTTAGGATTTCTCCTAAGGGGGAGATGATGTGATCTATTATTAGGTACGCATTTGTATTCTATATGTAGATGGGTTGCAAAAAAAAAGATTTTTTCCAAGGCTCATCATCCCATATATTCTATTTACCCCAGTACACTAAGATATATAAGGACCTGAGAGAGGTTTACTATTGGAACGGGATGAAGGAGGATATAACTGATTTTATGGATAAGTGCCTAACTATCACAAGTTAAAGTAAAGCATCAAAGAACAACTGGTGAGTTGCTGAATTTTTGGATTCAATCTTGGAAGTAGGAGGAATTAATATGCACTTTTTTTTACTAATGTACATCATACCCATAGCCAATATTATTTCATATGGGTGATAGTAGACTATATGACTAATTTATCCCACTTATTTCCAGTTCACACCATTTTTTAGCATAGTAGCATAGGAGGATCTACCTTGTGTAGATTGTTAGGATGTAGGGAGTGACTTTTTCTATTATTTCAAATTCAGGTATGTAATTTAAGTTGCTATTCTAGAGATAATTTTAGAGAGGTTTTGGTACCTAGGTTCATCTCAACATAATATTTCACCTACAAAAAGATAGTCTAACTGAGAGGACTATAATCTAGAGGATATGTTCAGGGTGTGTGAAATTGATTTCAAGGGTAGTTGGGATGACCACATACCTTTGATAGAGTTTTTATACAATAGTAACTATCACTCTAGTATTCAAGTGTCCCTCTTTAATTCTTTATATAGGAGGAGGTATAGATCTACCATTAGATGGTTTGATGTAGGTGAGGCAACTAAGAATGGGCCAAACTAGTTCATGATAAAACTAAAAAAGCTAATAGTATCATAGACAGAATGAGGATAACTTAGAGCAGGCAAACGTCTTTTGCCAATGTGAGGAAGAGAGGTTTAGAGTTTGATGTTCATGACTTGTATGTCTGAAGGCGTCTCCCATGAATGGAGTTAAAATATTTAAGAAGAAGGGGAAGCTCATTCCCTAGTATATTAGTTCATATCATATCTTAATGAGGGTTGGAAGTGTATCTTATGAGTTGGACCTTCCAGTAGAACTATCAACAGTCTATATGGTTTTCCATGTATCTTTGAATAGGAAGTGCATGGGAGATCAAGCTTTGGTAGTTCCATTGAAGAGTATCAATATTCGAGACAGTTTGATCTATGAGAAGATCCCAGCTTAGATCCTAGACCATCAGGTTCACAGGCTAAGAAACAAAGAAATTCCATCAATCAAAGTATTATGGTAATGTAAGTTAGTTGAGGGAGCTACGTTGTCAGTAAAGCAAATATGATAACAAGATACCCACACTTGTTTCCTCCTAGTTCCAAACTCAGTATGGGGTAATCAACTTTCCATTTAGCTATTATTGCTTTATTAGTTATATGTTACATGTAGATTTGCATGAGTCCCATAGAGTGTATTCATGCATTATTTGATGATTTCATGGTTGATCAGTCCAGTTCAGTTAAGACTATTTGATGAGTTCATGGTTGATCAGTCCAGTTCAATCAAGAGTATAATTGTAGTTTAGTTCAGCTAAATTATTAGATTTTTCATTGTTAGACATCTCAGTTAGGATAGTTAATATCATGTTCAAGTCCAGTTCAGTAAGTTTGTTAGTTTTAGTAGTCCAATTCACTTTTATATTAGTTTCAGCCTTCATTCCAGGATGACTGATCTCAAGGGGGAGATATTGTAATACCTACATTTATCAGTCTTAGAAGACCCAAATATAACTTAAAATTTTTACAAGTGCAGTCCTTAGTGGATAGGAGTGGGGTCATAACTCATAGAATAAGTTCCATGAGTCATACTATCATTGGTTGTACCCACTGATAGGATATTCAAATTTTGGTTCAAGGTATCCAAGAGTCAAGGTATGACTCATGATACGGAAACCACTAGTCGTATTGTGACTCATGGAACCATTTGGCAAAAGATCATTTTCTAAGCCCAATTCACAAGAGTAACTTCACAACTCACTTAAGGATATACCATGAGTCATGGTATGGAATCATGGGATGATGGTAAAATTCCAGTATGTCGCCTTCAGTACCATGAATTCTATTATAACTCATGGTATATTGCGACCAGTTTATAGATAAGAAATCTTAAGGGTGTTTCTTTAAATTCCCTAGTCCTTTCCATTAAATATCATGTAATTTTTATTCTTTAGGGATGATTATAAATACCCCAAACTTATATTTATCTCATTCTTTTCATTACTCAGACATATTATCTACAGTTTTCTCTTAAACTCATCCATGGTTCTTTAGTTTTTCAAAAAAACTTCATTACAGTTCAATATAAACGCTTCCATCGGATATGTGTGATTATCGACAAGGTTTTTCATTCATTCTTGCACAAAAATATCTAGTTTTTAGTTGACTTAAAAGTTATAGATATTGATCAAAGTCCCAAATCCCTGTATTATGCTAAAATTAGATTATTTTTTCTTAATTCTTGATGGTTATTACTAAAGTTGCATATTGTGATATGATATTTCATAATTATTACATTATCCTAATAATTGGCTTCAAGTTTGATAATAATGAGTTCATGAGTTGAGTGTACATTGGTAAAGTCAGAAATCAGAGTTAGCATGCATATTTTTTCAGTCTCATAGGGTCGAAGCCTATGTTATTTTTACTATCATGATTTTCATAAAATATAATGATATTTTGGTTTTAAAACAATCTATGCCTAATTTAGAGTCAATATATTAAAAGTGTTGTTTTAGTTTTTCTAATCTAAAGGCCAAGTCGGGATTTAGCTAAAACCTTGAAAGATGAGAACAGTGTCAATTAGACAATCTATTTGCCCAAGGGGCTAGAACAATTTTACTTTGTCAATTGATAATCTAAATTATTTTCCAAATTTCAATATGAGGAGATATGTAGTCTCTATTTTCCTGAAGTAGTATTATCACCATGTGGATTTGTCATGATGCCCCATCCTAAAAGTGATGGAACATCATAGATTTTTATAACCTAATTAGGATATATATGAGGATTAATGGTTTCACTAGGTAGATGTAATGACCCTCATGGTCATTTATAATAATTCGGTGACGTCTTGCATCGTAGAGCATTTCAGCAGTTGCCCCAAGTCATTTATGACTTGCTGGGACTGATAGTACGGCTCCCTGGCAACTCAGTCGAGAAGTATCTCAAAGTTTCTGTTTTAGAGCTTAAAGTAGGTATTCGTTGACTAAAGTCAACTTTCCTTCAAGACGATCTCGAAATTTAATTCCGACAGTTCCATTAGCTCCGGAATGCCAAACAAAGTCAAGATTGACTTTGAGTTTGTGTTTTGGAGG
>JBDJHY010804594.1:0-15257 GCA_039654485.1 Withania somnifera | reverse complement strand
CGGTTGTTTATTTTATTATTCCATTGAGTCTGTAGTGTGTTTTCCACCCAAAATGACCTCTTGGTTTGCTAGAAGTGGACTTAAGATGCTAGTTTTATGTCCCGCGGAGAATTCTTATTTTCCTGAGTTTGGATGCAGGTTGTAGACCACCCTAATGATCCCTGCTCCACCCCTACCACTAGGGCTTCTCCTTGGTGAGGCTACCCCAGCAGCCAAAATAGTCTATAAAAAGGGGTTCATCTCCTTCATTTTCAGTCATTGGTTTATTCAAATATTGTCATAGCCAGGTCTTGGGAGATGGATTTTGAGTGATTTGTGCTGAGGGGATTGGTGGGGAGTTGAGTGTGAGATCATGTATGTTTGTGGAGCAAGTTTTTTCAGGTATTTCTCATTCTTTCTGCCACTTTTAGCTTATATAAAATGTTTGAATTCTTTACTTTAAACCTTCTTTACTCCCTCCATTTCTTATCGCCTTAAGCTTAATTTTGGATCATGAGTCCCCTGAGCTGAGGGCTTTACACTGGTATTTTTAGTTTAATTTTTTAGGTTGTGAGGCCTACTTGTCAACCCTAGTTGTTAATTACAATATGGTTCTCATTTTTCATGTTTCGATCACTGGATTCAAAATTGTATAGTTTCAGGTGACTTTAGTTGTGTTTGAGCTTTGGACCCAGGTGCGAGCATTTTAGGGACTTTCGTCGGCACCAAGGTATGCTAGGTTTATTTATATGCATTTAGACTAGGCTATTATTTTATGCTTGTGATATGGCCAGTAGTTTGGATTGGGATTTAGGTTGATCGTTGTATTTTTAGCTGATATTATTTTTGGATTTCGGGGGACCGTTAAAAGGCATAGAGGGTGAAGGGTTGGATGTTCGGTTTTGGGTCCTAGCCTCACTATATGGGGCCACGGACCTTAGGAACTATTTTATTTTTCACGCGACGAGCGTGGTGAGATGAGTTCTTAGTTGGTGGCCTTTGGCCAATCCTAGACTTCGATTACTTTCCATTTTTGTTATTATCAGTATTATTGCTATATTGTGTTGAGGCACCTATATTATTTTTATGCTGAGTTTGGCACTGACAGGGCATGGAGCCTGAGTTTGGCACTGATGGGGCACAAACCTTACATTTATTAGAGGTGCGGTCCTCCGGGGCGTCGTCCCTGAGTTTGGCACTTATAGGGACGAACCTTACATTTGATTAGAGATGTGGTCCTCTGGGCATGAACCCTGAGTATTGGCACTGATGAGGCAAGGCCCCAATATTGGCACTGTTTGGGTAAAGCCCCGATTTTGGTACTATTTGGGCAAGGCCTTAAGATTGTTAGTTATTGAGATGATGGAGTTGGCACTACATGATACTACTCTATTTTACTTTACTGCACCCCTTATATTACCTTTGTATTGTTTGTGCTCATCGGGTTAAGGGGGAAGTCACGGTGGGTTTTGTTGTGTTGTTTGTACTTACCGGTGATATGGGATACCAGGTAGGTTTTGTGTATTTACTTTTTGTTCCTTACTTAGATGTATCCTATTGTTTGATCCTTTATTCGTAGTGCATACATATATATCCTTATGGTTAGTTGGATATTGGCTTAGATGGAGCATAAGTACGTTTCTTACTTCAATTTGGGGTTTCCGGGTATAGGTCACTATGGATCATGTTCTCCATGTTTTAGTTCCTATAGATCTGTACTTACACTTCTGATCTCTTATCTTTCTTCCTATCTATTATTTTTAACACTTCCCTACTATCATTGACCCATTTTACTTCCTCGCCTTTATTACTTGCATTTTATTTTAGCCTAGTCAGCCGATGATGCCTACTGGGTAACCTTGCATGGTACTCATGATGTACTTTTGTACCCTTTTTGTGGTGCAGATACCGACAGGGGTTATTAGAGATTCCATGATCGTATAGAGTAGGTCCAACTGGTTGCGAAGATTACTGTAAGCTTTACCGTCTGAGAAAACCGTGGTTTTATTGATGTCAGCCTGCTTTATTCTGTATATGGATGGCCCTGTGTTGTATTACTTTTGTAGGAGTTATTTTGTATTTCTATCTTTCGGATAATCTATATAGTATCTCCACATGCCATTGACACCAGGTTTTGAGATTTGAATTGTGTAAGCATTTCTTCTGCTTCCGTTCTTTTATTTTTCTGCTTACATTTTTCCATTTTGTTTGATGATTCGAGTGTTTCTAGCCCATTGCATATAGCTTCGGGCTATCGAGTTAGGCTTGTCTATAGGAGGATTTTAGACACCATCATGACCTGAATTTTGGGTCGTGACATGAATTCACATACAGGTTCTCATGTTAAGGCCTTATTAAACAATCATCCAGATTTTAACTACTTTATTTAAAATTGGTACCCACATTAACTTAATGCCAAGCAGGGAAACAAAGGGACTATCAAAGCATAAATCTAGAAATAATCACATGGGACCTTATACCTATACTGACTTAAATTAATCACAAGAAGGGACACCATATGCTCACAAGAAACATGTTGGACTTATCAACTTAGGCAGTGATTTGAAATTCTAAAGACATTTTTACATATATAAAGAAGTTATCATGTCAAAATATAAAAAAGACAAGTCATTTAGAAAAGAAATTTACTTAATTTTACATTCTTAACTCATCATAAAAACATTTATGTACTGACTTTAGATCATCTCCTAAGGACCAAATCTTTTCAACAATTGTTATAGGTTACATATGATAGTAGAAGAGGGAAAAACAGCTACATGAGTGAACTAATTCCTCATAACTACTCTAAGAACAGTTATATAAAATAAATGACATGCTTCAATACATAAAAAACTTCAAGTAAGAAAAATTGAATTCTTGCACCAAATTTCAAACCTACCTGTGACTCAAATGAGGAATTGAAAGATGCTAATAATATAAATTGTAGACCATTTCATATCAAGCAACATCCCAATAATACAATACTACTACTGATCTTATTCAGTATACACATTACTGATTC
This sequence comes from Withania somnifera, assembly GCA_039654485.1. Lineage (NCBI taxonomy): Eukaryota > Viridiplantae > Streptophyta > Magnoliopsida > Solanales > Solanaceae > Withania > Withania somnifera. Next base: position 12,256 of record JBDJHY010804594.1, on the reverse strand, counting down.
TGAATTCCTACAACTTATTTTAGATTAAAGCACTCTAGCCAAGTTTCTATTTACCGAAACATACTATATGAACAAATTTCAACATCAAATCATAAGGTTTTTACTGGAAACATGCATACTCAGATATTCAACTGAAGAGGCCTCACACAGTTTCTAATAGAACTTTTTCCCAAACTCACCTATAAACCTTATTATTGGTTAAACATTACACTACCTTACTCTTCTTAAGGAATCATAAATAACATCATATTTAATCTGATTAACCCCCTAGTTCACTTTCAGCTGCAAACTGTTCAGTAACATTACAAAAAACACATTTAATCTTTTATCTTACTTAATCACTTAAAGAGAAAAATAAGATAAATAAAGGACCTTATACGGATAATTAATCAAACAACATCCACGACTAAGCTCTACTAGGCTTAAACATAGTAGATTCCAACTTAGTGACACCACATGACAAAATATTTGCACAATGTTAACACACAGTTCACCAAGAGAATCTGTCAATTCAATAATGATAAGTATTTGAACTAACTTGTATAGAGTAAACTTTTAAGTTAACCAATAGACTATTACCTTTTATCATTAGATTACCTAAACAAATTAGATTACAATATGAACTTCAACAAATTCAAACAAGGTCAATCGTTAAGTAAAAAAACAAAGGCTATCGACAAACATTGTTTTCAACAATATAATTATCAAGAACACAAAAATAATCCACTTTTTAGATTTTTGTACCATTTTTAACCACTAGACAGCAAGACAAACATACATAGAGCTTCTAAATCATGTAAAGTATTGTACTTTTATAAAAAGGAAAAAGATTTATACCTTTTGGGGGATAGCAAACTAAGATTATGAATTGAGGATGATTCACACTATTTTTTCAGCATTTTAACAAAACTAAACCTCTCAAATCTCTAGTTCCCTATAGACACCAGGAAATCCCCTTTAAAGAAATATCATAGGAACTAGAGAGCACTCGAATTTTACCTCGAGATTATAAAATACAGAACTTAAATAATCATCTAGAAACTTAAAATCTGAGCCCAAAGCTTTATTTGCTTTTTTGGTTATTTGAATTAACACCTTAGACATCCTAAAATTATTCCTAATACTTAGAACCCTAAAGACTCTCCTATTTTCTCTAGTCATAGCTCCTATTAGATACTCTCAGCTACTATCAGTTGCTACCCTCATAATAGAGATAAGGGTTATTTATAAAACAAAATTAGGGCAACAAAGGAGGGGGAACTTAGGGATTTCAAAATTCAAATAGATGGATCTTGAAAACCAAACAAAAAATAGCACATATGTACTATTCAGTACGAATTGAAAGGAAAACATGAGAAATTGAAAAAATATCAATCTTACCATTGGATCTTGAGGCTCTATTGTTCTCTTCTTGAGAGAATCTTCGAGGAAAAAGAGAGGTGTGTGAGGGATTGATTCTTTTGGGTTTTTCTTTCGCCGCATGGAGGAGGGGAAGTATATGTTTTTTTGACCAAATTTTGTTAGAAATGTAATTTGAATTAGCTAAATTGAACTAATAAGGTTGATTAAGATGAAGTGACTTAAATTAATTAATGTATTTTTTTATTCAAACAATTGAAAAATTATCCTTGCAAATAAAATTATTTTAAAAAAAAGTTATTAATGTTGATCTGATTTCAATTGATTTTGCAAATATAGTCAATTTAATCAAATTTTCCTCAATTTCAAAAAAACACTTTTGATTATTTTTTTATAATAGACATCCATGCATATATCATATATGTACATATATATTCAATTTTTCAAAGATAACTTATGTGGTTAGTTTTTAAAAGATAGTTCTTTAATTTTGAAAATTAATTACTTAGATTATTATAAGAATTAAAAGCTCAATAATTAATATAATAGGGAAGGGTCAAAATTGAATGTCAACAATTACCCCATAATTTATCCATTGTCGATGGAAGAGACCGGGGGTAAACCGATCTTAATGAACTCAATTTTATTCTGCCTCTCCATTCATCTTTTAAAAAAAGGGGTTATGGTGTGGTATTTAGGAATTATGACTGAACCTCATAATCAGTTTCCTATATATCTTCAGTGACATGAGAATTCAATCCACGTATAGTTTGATACGCTAGATTTTAAGCACGATTTCAAAGATTCCTAAAGATTTTGATTTCAAACTTTGGTGAGTTCGAAAATCTTGAGAGATGGAAAAATTAGATAGGGTTTGGAATACAGTTGAGTTTTCATATGAAGCCAACCTACATTTCAAGACTAGGGAATCAAGATGCTTGTAGTTTGACTCGATCAGTAGAAAAGGCGGACTTCTTATACTAAGACAGTCTTTGGCTTAAGATGGGTGACAAATGAATTAAGCTTATTGGAAAGAGTGTTGAAACCTCTTAATTATGAATGTGGTTTGCTTCATACCCATGAATACGAGATACATGGACATAATTTCCAAGATTCTAGGTGCATCATCACCTAGATTTGAGAGAAAGGAAACCTGCTTCGATTGTGAAAAAGTAAATTTTACTTTGGATGCAAAATAGAAACTAGAAAGACAAAGCCCATGTGCCTTCTAATAGACATGATAATGGTGAAAATCAATCCTCAATTTGTGCCCAATGAGTTTGACATTCCTCTTAAGACTATTTCCAAGTTTGTTTCTAAGAATAAGCTCCATATTTTGTTGTGTCCGATTTGGAGTATTCCTCAATTGTGATTATTCCATTTAAATCTCAAAGGATGACTCCATTATTTCCTATCTTCTACTCTTTATGAAGTATCTTTCATTATACTTCATTGACATCTTAAGAAATAAAGTATTCAGATATTTTCCATGCCAGACTCTACTATCTTTTTGTGGCTTTAAACTAAATGGTACATGCTAATCTTCACCGACTTATCGTGTCTTGGAAATAAATATTGCATATAGTCTCCACTAACTTGTTATGTTTTGAAAAGTAAATGTTTGAACGCTAGTCTCCATGACTTTTCATGTCTTGAAAGTAAATAATGTGCGTCGAGGTGGCCCTTTCAGCAAAAGGTGCAATGTCCATCTCAAAAATATTAAAAAAGATTATTAGTAGTAAATCAATTTAAAATAAAGAGGTAGTATCCTTTGTAGTTTTTTCATACATCATCCTCTTTTGACTTTCCATTTGTCAATTATGACCCATTTCTCAAAGTTTTGATGAAGTTCCATATTGTGATTCATCCATTTTATAGTTATCTGCACCTGTTGTTTTATTTTAATAATTTCGTCCTTGCATATGCTCTTGAAAAAATATGAAACATAGTCAATAATAAAGAAATTTGACAGGGAGAGATAGTTCCTTTACCATACCTTCATGTGTGTCAGTTCTTAAAAATGGTGTCATCCTTTCCTACCCCTGTTTAGGAAATAATGATTTCAAACAATATAAACGGCGACCCTTGTAGCCTTCTGATAGGGTGACCTTTGTGACTATTTGTCAAAAATCCAATCTAATAGTCCTTGCAACTACTCATAACCAGTTTTTTATGTCTTTGGGTCAGTTTAGTGCATCACCGTATTGATGTGTCTTATGGATTGCCATCGATTCATTTTTAGGCAATCTAGCACATTTTAATTTGGACGTTGTTGAGACTTACAGATAATTGTTGGATGTTACCTCAAGTTTTCAATCTTGTGGTAATTAACTCCATTGGAGGGACAATGAGATTTATTAACGAATATGGTTAGATCCATCAAGGGGCGACTGTAATTCATTAATAGAATATAAGTCGTTCTATTAGGAAGACGACTAGGATTCATTAGAATTCAGTTTGTCAGGGGCATGACCGGTATTCATTAATAAAATATAAGTCGATCCTTCAGGGGTTGATTAGGATTCATTAATTGAGTATGAGTCAATCCATCAAGGGGATAACTGAGATTCATAAATATAACATGACTAGGTCCATAAGGGGACGACTGGGATTCATCAAGTGAATATGAGTCAATTTGTTAAGGGGATGATTGGGATTCATAAATTGAACATGATTCAATCTGTTAGGGGGATGAATGGGATTCATCAAGTGGATATGAGTCGACTCATCAGGGGGTTGGGTGGGATTCATTAGTTGAATCAGTCGTTCAGGGGTATGACTAGATTCATCAAGTGAATATGAGTCAGTCCGTCAGGTAGATGACTGGATTCATCAAGTGGATATGATTTAAACCATTAGGGGAGGATGACTAGGATCTATTGATAAGATACGGAGGGGTATCCATTGTGTAAATGAATAATTATCCAACTGTATTAGGGTGGATGGCTCGATAATTAACACACTGTAACGTGGTAGATTTCTTGATAATTATCACACTAAAACAAGGTGGGATGGATCTATAATTATCACACTGTAACAAGGTGTACGACTCGATAAAATCCTTCTACTATCTCCAAAAGTCGATATTTTTTATCTTTGGCAGCTTGCACATTATTCCTCTTGTTGATCCTATTGTGACTTATAGATTCCTTCACAATGAAAAATAAATGTGATGTCCTTCTTGGTTGATTTTAGAAAGAAAGTATACATTTCCTTTTGACTTAATGATGCGACATGTCTGATATCCACCTGCACTTGTGCTTAAGGTAGATGATTAGTAGACACAGTGTGGCATTTAACTAGCCACAAAATTCAACATTTCAAAAGAAAATTTAGAAATACTCATGATGTAGGAGAAATCATGTTCTTCCTTAAAAGGATTCATTATAAAATATCTCCTTACACATGATCAAAATTTGAGAGAATCATAAGATCTTCATTCGGCAATCTCGTATTTCTTATGAGTTGTTAAGGATCATTTTCTCCATCTCTGAGGATATTGATAAGGTGCTTCTATCTGCGTACATTTTGTACCTGATCTCAAAATAAATGATTAATAGATACAATGTTTCTTTTTCTAACGACTACATTCAACACATTTGAAAAGCCCTTTAGAGAGATGTTCGTAGTATATAGAGGTTTGTGTTTAGTACATCGTTTCTTTCTTAAAGCTAATGTATGAACAAATATACCTTTATGTATGAGAAAAATATGGATCCCATTCGAAAAATATAAGACACCTCTTTTGAACATCTCATATTTGTTATGACTTGTTGGCTATAAAAAGGAATGTGATTGCTTCACCAGTCTTTGGAATACCCTAATGACTTTCTTTTGAACATCTCATATTTTTAATGACTTGTTGGCCATAAAAAGGAATGTCATTGCTTCACCAGTCTTTGGAATACCCTAATGACTTTCCACCTTGTCATGTCATATATATCTCAACCAAATGTCTTATCATAAAGGAGTATGTGTTCTCTATCATCTTTTTGGTGTGTTCTAAAGATTTTCAAGACTCGTATTAGACTTTGAGATGCTTCTTCGACAACCTCAAAGAAGCTGGAGATATTTAAAGTTGTCCTTGCACTCTAGTAACATAGAGGGAAATTTTGAGAGCCTCCTAAAAATTTCTACCCCAGTTGAGCGTTTAAACCATTGATAGAATATTCTAACTCTTTTTAGAATTTTTGATATCTTTCTCGAAAATTTCCCCAATTGCAATCTTATGCACTCTTCAACCTTAACTTATTGAAAAGATTTTCTTTGCTAAGAATCTCAAAAATTCTTCCCCAGTTATGTTATGAGGGGGGAGTTTTTTTATCAAACCATTGTAGCATCTATATATCCTACTGAGGTAGGAATTAGGTCAAACGTAGTTCCCACCAAAACATATTTGATGACCCTTTGGCTTGACTATTTGGAATTTTAGGGAGAGCCTCTCGGATTCTTCCTCCTACTTTATTTATTAGAAATATAATTTAGTTTATATCGTTGTGTGTAATATCCTAAATTACATATCTCATAGCCTTTATTGTCATGCCTAACAACTATACGTACAAAAATCAAGGAAAGTGTTATGAGTTAGAACAAAGTAATAGGAATATACCAAAAGGCAAAGTTAGTGAAAAATATATTTTGTATCATTATGGCGAGGCCACAGCGGATGTGAATCACTATATTTCCACAATTTTATGGTTTTGGTTATCATATTTATGACTTTGCTCATCCTGCACTCAAAGAAAAAATTTAACTTGACAGACTTATTTGCATTTGCCTTATTTTTTGATGCTCTTTCTGTCTTTAGATTTGCAAACTTCACTGTTGTTTGAAATGCCTTCTTTGTGGAATTTTTTGAGGAACCTCCTAAAAATTCTACCCCAATATAGAATTCTTGAAAACCCAATATATGTTATTGTGGGATTTCCCCTCCTCAAAGTACTTTCCCATTTGCAATTTTGATATAACCAAGCCGAATTTATGAAGGCAATATTGCCTTATGGAAGTTTTGAGGTCCTCTTAAATAGTTTTCCCAGTTTCCATTAAGGGATGATGTACTTTTTATTATGAATATGACTGAGCCAGTATGGTGACTATGTATGCCGTTGAGGAAGGAATCAGGTCAAACATAGTTCGTACCTGAACTTATTTGATGAACCTATGTCTTGACTGCTTCAAATTTTAGGGAGATCCTCTATGATTCTTCCTCCAACTTTATTATAATGTTCCTTGGGGACATTTTTATTATTTCTATACATTTATAGCATTTGCATAACTTTCCCAAGTCGTTTAGGACTTTCTTAGATTGGTAGGTTGGTTTACTGGCAATTTTATAGCTTAATTCCTTTATAATTATAGATTCTTCGGGCCATATTCGAATTATATGATCCTTCCTTTTCATCAATCCCTTTAATTATGAGATATCAAATACATAAAGATTTCAAAAATAGAGTGTTAAAATCGGACTCTGTTTCCATATCATGTATCTTTAAAACTTTTGGGAAAATCTGTCAGGAAGGGTTGCAATGACTGATTTATTGGCCAAGGGATCGATAAATCGGACATTGGTAGTTTTCCTATAAAGAGGCTTTTCACAAATTTTTCTACATTTTCTTTCGACTCCAGCTATTTCCTTGATCTCTTGAGCTTCAATTTGGATCTTTCAAGAGTGTTATTGAGGTTTTGACCCATTGAAACCCGATTTGGTGGTTCTACACTTATTTATACCGGAAAATTTCACATTTTTACTTTCATTATTATGTTTTCTATTTTATATAATCCTCTTAGGCTTATATTTTTAAATTTTACCATTTGTTTCAGCCATAATTATTTATGGACCCATTTTGAATTTTTTGGAATTTGATCCCACTATTAGATATAAATATGGATCTGAATTTACTACCCTTGAATTATGGAATACATTTTTTTTTTAATTTGTGCGATGCCGAGCTCATTTGTGATTCTCTACTTATTCTAGCGCCACTTTTGAGGTTTTCATTGGAATATAGGTACGCTATGGTCTACTTTCTTTAGACTAGGTATTATGATAGTATATGTATGTTAAAGAGCCAACTCGGGGCTGGGATTACTAGTTGGTCCCCAATAAGTTTACTTCTCCAGCCTATGGCCTATTTAGCTGGCTTGTATCTCAGTTACTTACTTAGGGAAATATTTCCCTACCCACATGCTCAACGTTAACTCTGGAGTATAGTATGGTTGGGGAGGAGTATCCCTTGATTTTTAACATTTATATGCAAACTCTGGAACACAGTGAGGTTGGGGAGGGGAATACTAATGATTAGAGCTTAGTATCTATCCTATGGTCTAGGCTGGTGGTTTTAGAGACGATCTAGGTAGGTTGCTTTCTTTGTGTTTTACATGAGGTGTCGCATATGACTAGAACATGAGTTTTCACTTGGTTATTGTTAGACGAACATAGCTTTTCTAGATGGTTAGCAGCCCTGTGTGATGATATGGTGCCTTTTGCTGGTGGAGCCTGGGAGTGAGTTATATTGAATTGAGCTATGATAGCTTTATATTTTCCCCTGTATGACTATATACTTGGCCTTTGACGGGATTTCTCTCGGTAGTTGTGGCATCTTTGGTGCGATTTCTCGTGGCTCTGGACAGTAGTGGCTCTAGGATAATATGTACCTTATGACAAGAGATTGGCAGCAATCCTATGGATTCTAATTAGCATTCTTAGACCAGTTTAGCCTATTGATTGGTTCTTTGTGTCTAGTATGCATTAAATGTTTAAAATATAACTTGATTTGACAGAGTAATAACCAAAAAAATGATTTCATATGTACCTATATCTTCCATGACTGCGCTCATAAGGAGTATAGAGCTATTTTCTCACACCATTTGAGGTTATTTTCTCCCTATCACTATGATTTCTAGATATTTCCTACATAGTGGCAGTTGGGTTTTACTAGGTTTGGATTTTGCCTACATGGTTAGACTTGAGTTTCCACTGAGATATAATAAATAGTCTGAGCTCGAGTTTGGCATTTTGGCCTAATAACTATGGCACTGATTGACTTTTTATGAGGATTTTATATGTGGGATTAGATCCATTCATGGATCCTCTAACCTTGGTCGCTATGCCAAATGCATGTTGCATGGATGAGGGAGGGATATACTAGGGTATATTGGGTAAGTTTATAGTGAATCTTTCATGGGTCCTCTCCTGAAAGCATTTTTGACCAAGAAGGGTCTATACGGGAACTATTTACTTCTCAATACCCCTATGCATTGCATTCTTTTACACTTGGTTGTACTCTTTAGGGCTTAAGGGGGAAATACATGTTGGGTTACTTTGTTGCTTGAGTGTACCTACCAGTAGAATGGGGTGCCAGCCGGGTTAGTTTGCTAGTAGAATTTGTTTGCTCACTTATGTCTGTGATAGGTACTATTCATGCACTTTTTGTCTTTGATGTTACCTTAGCTTGTTGATGGTTTTATATTCTCTTATTGGTCCTTCCTTGTGTTGGTTAAGTTGGAGCTCAGGGTATATGTCTCTTTTGGTTATGATTTTTTGTGGCCTGGTTTATGTGTTATATTTTGTTATCGCCTTTCCTTCATACTTGTTAGATGATATTGCACACACTGATAGATGATCCATCACTACACTCACCAGCTATTGTTGTAGTTGTCATTCCTATTGTACATTACATGCCAGTTCCCTAGTTACTTTTGGTTGCCCTTTTCCTTTCTTACGCTTACTTTTTCCCTATCGCCCTATGATTCTATAAGGTACCGGTTGTTTTTGGTACTCATGCTACACCTCTGCATTTTTTTAATCAGGGCTTAGTTCGAGTAATCAAGACAAAAGTGATCATGTGGACTAGCTTGGTGTTGATTCAGAGGTACGGTGGGAAGTTGGAGTTTATAATGGCTGATTTTCATTCTGTCATCACATTTTTTCCTGTTGTAGGCTAGATAGTTATCTTGTAGTTTTTCCACATTGTGGGTTGTATTTTTTACTTTTCTATATATAGATTCTCTACAGCCACTATGCCAAGGTATGGGGAGTCACGTTCATTCATGTTTTTTGTGTTCTACTATTTCTTCCCTTCATCTCCTATCCCTTTTTCTTTTGGGTTCTTGGTACTATCCAACCACTACCTGCTCTGGGCCATAGTTAGGCTTGACTATAGGTTAGGTATAAAAGAAATCATAACTCACTTTTTGAGTCATTTATAGAGTGGTATTAGAGCTTTAGGTTCACTAGTTTCTCTAGCAGTAGGAGCAAGTGTTTGGTAAATTCCCTCGGATCAGTATGTCGAATTTCGTGTCTGATCTTCGAGAGGCTAGATGGCATTCTTTAGGAAAGACTCTCACTTGTTGGCTCCTTACATGAGTTGTATGGTCATTAGGTTTACTAACGTATGTTTTCCTACCAGGTATAGTGGAGTGTTTGGTTTCTTTAGAGTATTGTTCTTGCCACTTCTTTTGGTAACAGAATAGTTGGAAGTAGTGGTACACACCTTGGGGATGATTTTTAGAAAGTTGTCAGCCTTGAATAGGGCCTATCAGGATACCTATGGGATTAGCAAATAGAGATCTCATTAACAGACGAGAATTTGTGGTACTCTATCTAGGTCAATCAGGGGAGGAACATCAAGGGTTTCTTTAATATATGGAGTGTTGGACATGAGGCCATAGATTGTCTCCTTCCCAGTGCTCTATTATCACAACGTCTTGGATTAAGTAGCCAGAGTTCAGGTTTTGTTTGTTCAACCTTGTCCAGTGATATCCTGGTCCACGAGTATATGGTATGATGGACAGGGGTTTCGGCAACAAACTCAATTGGGTCAGGCCAGTCAGCCTATTCAAACTCTACCTCAGTAGGCCGACAGAGGAAAAGGTAGTCAGAATAGTCAACAATGTTACGGAATTGCTACTAGCTATCAAATGTCTAGGAGATATCCTCGTAGGAAGGATAGGTGTGGGCCTCCGAAGCTATATCAAGGACATCCCTATAGACTAGTTCAGGCCTTCTTGTCATTAGTGGATGTCGAACAGAGTAGCCAACCTGTTATAGGCACATCTACTGGGATTCAAGGCTGGGGTGGCCATAGGGGCTCAGTTAATGGTTTTGAACAAGGAAGATACCATGGTTGTTATGAGTGTGGAGATATAAGACATTATTCTAGAGAGTTCCCTTGGTGCAGGGCCCTTCAGTCTGCACGAGTTGCAACGTTATATCAACAGTTAATTAGAGTGAGTGATAGTCCTGGTAGTTCGTGTTTCTCCTGTGGATGGATTGGTTATTTGTCCAGGGAATGCCCCAGTTGTTAGTGCGTTAGCTAGGCTGGTCGGCAAAGTTTTCTAGCAGTACTCCACCATTTGGTTCATGTCCCTATGAAGAGTGTTTCGGTGAGATACCATTAAGCTCTATTCGTGACATAGTTTTATTTGATTTCCTACCTAGTTGGCTTATGTTGACTTGGGAATTACTCGAACTTATTTCTTTATTTCTTGTCTATGATATCTTGTGTGACCTTATCTTTGTTGATATTGTATTATGGACTAGGTTTAGGCCTTACCGTTATCCTTTATTATTCTGGCCGTATTTTATGTAATTCTTTGGTGGCACTTGGGTTGTGATTTCGATTGGCCAGCTGAGTCTTATCTTTTAGCCCATAGAGGTGTTGTGAATCCTCATAAGATGGTGGCCCTTTGTTTCAGGGATCGAGTTTTTTTGTTTAGATTGGCCTTACTATACCCAGCTGAGATTTGAGTTCCTTTGTCTTGTCCTACCTTGAGCAGTAGATATTATTCGTAGGGTCCTTTTATTTCTCGTATATGAAGAGCAAACTTAAAGTAGTGGATCCTAGTGAGTGATTTCAGTTGTTTTGCTAGTTTATCTTGTAGATGTTGTGAGATAGTAGATTTAGGACTTCTTATGATAGGTGGCCTTACTAATTTTTCCGGGCATGCTCAGGTTACCCTATTCTCCCTAGATACAGGATTGTTCTATTGTGATTATAGCTTAGCCGTAGCTGATGTATTTCGGAAGGTTGGCAGGTATCCTTAGGCCCTTAATGATTGAGATTTGTCTTACATTCAGGTTAGGCAGTTAGTCCTTGGGGTGATTATTAGCATTGCATGTTCAAGTTTTCTTCATTCTTGCGGGTAGATGCCCTATTATCCCCTGGTGACCTTGCTCAAAGCTAGTTGGTAGCTTTAGATTGTGACTCGTTCGATCCATGACTACCATTGGCTGGTTTTGGAAGACCAGAGTGAGTAATTTTTTAAGTAAATAACTTTCTCTATCTGTTTGTTTCCTTTGGGTTTAGATTGATTTCTATAGATTTATACTTGTCCTTCGCCCATGTCAGGTTTAAATCGATTTGGCTATTATCTCTTCGATTCCTCTGGTTGGGGTTACTTGTAGTTAATCATCATACTCGCAGGCATGTAACATTTAAGGTTACTCCTTTGTACTCGCAGGCATGTAACATATACGTTGTAGGTCATAGATTGGTGGGTACAGTAGTATTGATATTTGACCTTACACTTCTGATTTGATTCGAGATGTTAGATAGAGAGTCAGACTTATGGGTTAGCCTTTAGATAGTACAAAGTAGACAAAGGAGCAACGTAGATTATAGATATCTCTTCTTGAGTGTAGTACCGTAGACTTAAGGATTGCAGGCTCAGTTGGGGCCATGTGAGATCACAGAGCAGATCAGCGAGGTTTCCTATTATTGCGTCCAAATGCACATGCAGGTGTACGCCATCGTACAAGTAATATAGTGCCTCTTGCAAGCCGGTTGTCGAATCCATAGGGACTTGTAAATTATTAATTAGTTCAACTAAATTGGGGGGTTCAAGAATAGGTATTAATTAACATATACCTAAAGTGCATGTAAGATGGAAATAAATA
>JBDJHY010804376.1:989-15257 GCA_039654485.1 Withania somnifera | reverse complement strand
GAAAGAGTGATGACACCGTGTGAGAATTTTCAAGAAACCATCAAAGATATCCGCATGATACAGGATTAAAAAAAAGAGTCAATTTTCCTAAATGTCACTATAGCCGGAACGGATGTCTTCACGCCCGATCCACAGGACTCTACTAGACATTAGTTTTGTAAACTAACATCGATGAACCTAAAGCTCTATACCAACTTTTCACGACCTGATATAATGGATCATAATGGCACCTACTATACCATAATTAGGAGAACCAATCTCGTAGTCTGAAGCCAAAGTGGAGGACTACTATATGAAATATGGAAAGCACAAGTTTAATAAAAAATAAATGAAATAAAGAGAAAGTAATAGTGTCAAATAACATGCCCAAAACCTGGTATTAGTGTCAAATGAAGCATTAAGTACAGAAATGAGTAATCAAAATGTCGAATACAACCGTATCTCCAAAATTACAAGGAGATCAATAGAAATGCTAGTGCTGAAGAGAAGTAGGTAAAAGTCGAGTGGCAAGCTCACCCTGAATCTCTAAAGTAAGTGAAATATATAAGAACAACTAACTATAATCATAGTCAGGAACCTGTACTTGGATGTTGACAAGTGCAAGTGTAGTATGAGTACAAGTTATAGAAGAAAACCATACACAATAGTCTTCGAGGGCCCATTGAGCACATAACACTAATAAAAGCAGTAAATAACAGAAGATAATAAAGGGGTCACAGAAACAAATAGCACAACAAGGGAAGCTAGCTATTAAAGTAAGAATCAACTAATACATAGACATGTATCGCTAATAATCACATAGCAAGATCTCAAGCAATGAAGGAAATGTACCCAGAATCCTTCTAATAGTATATGTGAACAATAGTAAAATAAATAAAAAATCAAAAGAAGACAGGAAAAGAACATGGACGGTATACCCGTAGCCTTAAGTAAAGGATGACTTAATGGATAATAATGTAACGCACACTATCCCATATAACATGAAGTGTTATTTAACAAATAATAATAACTAAGCACTAATAAGAATAATAAAGTAATACAAATAAATTCGAACGAGCCCCTAGAAAGAAGCACAACATATACCAAAGACACACTCACCGTAGTCCTTACATCTCAACCAAGGTACACTGAAGAAAACAAGTGTAGAAAAGTAAATACAAACACATGAAGTAAATAGTCCTACATACACATCTCCTCCGGTACTCGTAGGTCTAGCAAGCAGAATCCATGGAACGCATACCTAAATATTCCCAGTATCCCTCCCCGTCTTACATATACCTCTCCTTCTATATTAGTCGTAGCCCAGAGGTAAGGTCTATGGAGGTATGCCACCATGTACGATCTCTAATGTCATTATAACCTCACATCCCAAGTCACAAAGCCTCAAGGGTCACATAGTCTTGAATCTCATGGCTAATATCAATAATCTCATAAAGCCGTCCTCGGCAAGTCAGGCATACAATGCTTCAATATAACTATATCACCGATATCCTCAATAGATCAGGTATCGTCATGTATCAATAACCAGTAATATGATCCGTATTGAAAATCTTTACTCATTGCCGTACGATGACGAACTCAATTGCCCACAGCCATACTAACTTCCGATTTGGGTCTGTCTTAAATGTCAATTTTTTCTAGTCAAATGATATTTCCTGGTTCTAAGGCGTAAAGTCTGGGCTAAGAAAAGTGGAAATAGTATTACCAGGTGCTTGATATATTGTGAGGGTAAAATAGTTAAACAATCATTTATTTTAATTTTTCCAACTTATCAACTTATGTCATTTTCATCATTATTACCAAATCGGTCTCTAGCCTCCACAGCTCAATAAACGTGTAGTGATACTAACCCAGCCCCAATGCACTCTCACGTAGCCAAAGACCAAACCTCTCATTTCATGAATGCTCACATATCCACAAGTATACATAAACATGTGACCATATAATAATGATTTCTTATTCACCGCATAGGTATCTAGCCAACTTCTAAGTCACAGGCACCATATAAATCGGATGCCAAAATATCAATAACAATATGGAACAAATGAAAGAACCGTACAGGATTACTACATCCACCTAGCTACCCAACCCACAGATGCTATTTAGTACTATTATCAAAGCTATAAGCCTAGAGATAGCCCCATAAAGAGTACCTATCATCCGATGATAAAGCGCTGCTAATTTATGAATCTTACTCCACTAACGTCAAATGACCTCCTAATGATCTAAAACTTGAGTCAAAGTATTCTATATGTTAATACGAGTTTGATGGCATACTTTATGCTAAGTTCTGAACTGGACCTAAAATCGGGTCTAAAACAGGCTTGCAGGGCCCACTCATTACTAAAAGTAAACTTTACTATGGGGTTTTCAATGTTACCAGTAACCTGTGGTAAAAAATTGGGCACAATTTGAGTGCGGGAAGGGCTTCAAAACAACTTGGGAAGATTTGACTATAATGGGGTCAAAGATGCACCTTTTATGGATTAAATGTTGGAGTTTTGATCTATTAAAGATACTAGAAGCAAAATATACTTGGAAAATGAATAATTGCTCAGTAATATATGGATTATGACATAGTTTTATAAAATTCATCAATTGGGGCCAATAATGGGGGAAACTAAGGAAATTAAGAAATTAAACGGAGAAGAACTTATCCAAAATGCGAAGGAATCAAAGAACAACGATGAGCGAAATTTTCTTAGCGTTAGAATGATGTTTGGGAGATGAATATTTCTTTGAAACTAAAAAAATCATAATATTTTTACTGAAATAAAACATTGGGGTCATACAGGGGTTTATACAATTAATAGGAATTTAGTACAGCAAGAACGCATCACAATGATCGCAATCGCGTAGAGTAGTTGACTAAAGCTTCGCGATCATGTTCTGATACTACGCGATCATGTAGAGTAAACAGATCTGGCTTCATCGCGATTGCGTGATGATTATTTCGCGATCGCATACTGTAAACTGGAAGGACTCATCGTGATCGTATGACATGGCTTCGTGATCGTGAAGAAGGGATTACTGCATCAATTACAGGCTTTTGAAAAAAGAATCAAAGGAAAAAAATGTTTCAAATTACCACTCGGAATCCATTCGAAGTCCAATTTACACAAACAAACTATGCAGGCATACATAAAATGATATTATAGACTCAACGACGCAAATGAAATTGTAATTCGAGGTTATTTTGGATAAATGTTTACCAAGTCAACCCATAGGCTAAAATTTAAGAATTTCCCATCAACACCTCAAAAATGCAATAATAAGTCCAGTAAATGAACCAACACCTCTTTAGCCTAAAATCACCATTTCTAAGCTGACGAAAGCATCAAAATTCCAATCCAACACCCCGAATACCAAAATACCACCCAAGTCCACTTTACTCCTTAAACTTAACTAAAAGCCACAAATTGGCATATATTGCAAATGAAAACTCCAAAACACAAAATTCAGGTCAATCTTGACTTTGTTTGGCATTTCGGAGCTAACAAAACTATCGAAGTTTAATTCCAAAATTGTGTTGAAGGAATATTGACTTTGGTCAATAAGTACTTAGATTTAGGTTCTAAAATAGGCAATTTGAGATATTTCACAACCGAGCACTAAGGATCTGAACTATCGGTTCCAACAAGTCATAAATGACTTAGGGATACTACTAAAATGCTCTGGAATGCAAAATGTAGCGTATTTATCATAAATGACCATGAGGGTGATTACATCAACACCTTCGAAAAAGTACAAAAAAACTAGGAGTGAGTAGAAAACAACGGTACTCAGCAAAATCCTTGGATGGTCTAACTATAAAGAGAAAATGAAAGACGCTAACTCCCAAACGACCCTCCAAATACTAAAACTTGTAACAGATATATCCAACAGCCCAACAATAGTTTATATAATTGCAAACAAGTATAAATAACTACGCCAACTCTCCAAATTATATAAGAGAAACAAAGTATCATAAAATTTAAGTTCAACAACAACCAAAATCATCAACAAGGGTCTAAATTCCAAATATAAATCAAAATAGATGGTATTTCCTAAATCATCTAAAATGCCCAATATCAATTCTTTAATTCAGGTACCCCATCAGAGCTTCTCTATACCTTTCAACCATATAAACACCCAATCATATCCTCGAACGTGTCTTTCCAGTAACATAGGCCCCTATTCTGAGCGTCGTCTATGCCTTTTACCAAATATAGACACTAGGTTAAAACCTCGGCTGTGTCTTTCCATAAATATAGGCACCTAGTCAAATCCTTGGCTATGCCCTTACAATAATATCGATCAAGGAACAATGAAAAACCAAAAATCAATATTAATAAGTTTTAATATTTCAAGCACATTTTACACAGTGTCTGATAGTCTTCTCAAGATATAATTTAAGTTTCCCATTCAAATATTTCAAAGTGAGGCCTCTCAAGGGAAAGTAATATAGAGAATTATCTGTTCTATCTCAATTTAGCCTCTTAGGCATCACAATTTGATTACAAGTAGATCAACAATTTTTCAAGGATAAATTTCAACAAGTATACATTAAGCCCATATTCTTTATCAAGATATCATCTCTAATTACATGAGTCAATTCATAATACAAATCAAGAGTATACATTTCAAAATTTCATCAATTATTCAGTTGTTTCAACTTGTTCAATTTATGCCCAACATGTTTCATAATATAAAGCCCAAAGTACTCATTTCTCCATCAAATAAAAAACAATTAGCATGCAATCATTGTAACTTTATAGAAGAACCAAATAACCTCAACTTTCCTTTAAGGAGGATAAAAAACTCAAGTCAAAGTCTTGCTCTTCCAAAGTACCTCCAGACGCTCTTAGTCTATTCAAATATGAATTCTACATAAGAAAACAAAACTATCAACACCCATATTGCCATACTTTAAAACTGGATCAAAAAAGTTAGCTTAAAAAGTCAAACCCGAGCCCCAAGGGAAAATCTGGAATATTACTTAAAAATCATGTTACCTATAACTTGGGAACTCTAAATATTGTATTTATAAAAATCCATAGTTAAAATCGACTTTGAAATCATCAATTTATCAAATATTAACTTACTAGTAAAACCTCAAATTTTCAAGCTTATACACAGTTTGAAATGATAAAATAGTTGATAAATCAATGAATTTTTGTTACACTCATCTTACCCATAGCATAAGGAATCCTAGATATAAAATTTCATAAAAAACTGAGCTCGAATCGATAAATTCTCAATTTCTCCAATAATTTTACGGATGAAGATAATTTACAGCTGAAGAAATCATGGAAGAATGTCAAAAGGAGTATTGGATACTTACCCTTTATTAAACCGTTAAGAATGCCATAAGAATCACTTAATTATGAGCTCTAGAACTCCTAAATTTTGAAATATACCAAATAAACATAGTATGAGATTTAGACACACAAATATATACACCAGAAATTTCTACACCAGCAACTTAATTTTTCCTTAAATGGCCATAACTTCCTCATATGATAGCGAAATGACCCAATTATTTTTGCATTAGTTCTACAATTTCAACAAAGGTCTATGGTACCATCCACACATAAATGAGTTCACTTAAGTCAAGTGATACTATTAAAACTCCATAGTCAATAACTTTAAGCTCCGAACGAGTACTCAAAACTCATTCGGGGACCTCCTGACCACAAACGAGTAGTGAAAACCACTTGTAAAAAACATTTCCAGAACTACTGGTACCATCAAAACACCCAAACAAGGTCATCTTAATCAAATGTTGACCTAAGTCAACTCTTAACATAATACTCTCTAAATTTTTAAATAAGGACTCAAAACTCATCCAAAAGCCTCGAGAACTGAACCAAACATTCAAATAGACCAAATACCATATTCCATAATAACAAAACTATTGGAATTTTATTTTTGAGTTTGCTACAAAAATGTTTACTTTGGTCAACTCTCTTATTCATTCAACTTTCAAACCTCAAAAGTTTTTAAAAACTTATCAATATGCCATATGGCCCAATCTAATAAGTATACTAACCCAAAATTCACTTTATGGAACTAATGGAATTGACAGATTTTGAATTGGAGCACTCTAACTCCAAATGTTTACCCAAGCCAAACTTACAATTTAAACTTCTAAATTATCCCATCTAACCACCTAAAATCATCACGAAAGGGATAAAACTTAAACAAAAGGTCTTTCTAGACCAAAATCGACATTTTAGAGATGATGGCACTAACGATTTTTTGATCTGAGGTTCCAAAATCCGAATGACCACTAAAAGTCTAATATTTCACCCTTCAAACCTCAGATAATGCAGTTTCTCAAAAACTTGCCCAAAATCATTGTCATTTCTCGAACCAACCATGTAACCAAAATTTTTTTAGCATAAAGAAACTACGAGAGGGAAAAATGGCAAATACGCTGAAAATGAGAAAAGGACCTTGAGGGCATTGCATTATCCACAGCTAAAACCATGTTTGTCCTCGAAAATAAGAGAAGAATGAAGTACTGGATCAACCAAGAGTCTAAATCATAACTTACAAACCCTATTTGTTGTTTCTCAACTAAAATTCTTAAAACGACACTATTGTAATATACCACAAGACTAATTTTTAAGTTAAAACTGAGAATATACACATCACAGATAGCCAATGGAAACCACAACTATAACAAAACTAGTGTATTCTCACACCTCCTATATGACCTAGACAATCAAGGTGACTCCATAGACTCAAATAGAGCTAGAAATCTCTAAACCACCGAACAATCATCAAATGGACTCATTTTCTCACCTCAACATGAATTTCTAGATCAATATCACATAAGACTAAATATGAAGCTGATCCAATAGCACTCACCGAACATGTTCTCATATTGATTGAATCACTCAGAATGGTGCCATCTTTGGCATAATAATTTAATATTTCTTAACCTCATAATACGGTATGGAATCAACCCACACTCATTGAAGAGGAACCCAACTAGTCTAATCATCAATACTCAAAACTGCTTTGACATTTGTTGACTCTCATAGTGATATACATACCCACTGGCTTTATATAAGATAATGGCATGATATACTTACTAACAATTCACTATCTAACATAGACCATAACTGACAGTACTGGATCATAGGAAGAATCAATACCCAGAGTAATCATGCAACTCAGATGAAACACTACATGAACAAAAATATAAAAAATTCCCCACATGGTAGGTAATGTTACCATTGCGAACACATTGATGATGCTATATGTTAATATAAACATATGTGCATTCTAACTCATATACAACTAGTAGCCCGAATATCTAAACGTCGAGTCCCGCGAAACAACCTGTTGAAACTGGATGACCCAAGGCTAATATTCATTCCTTTACCCAATTCAGTCAACTAGTCATGTTTTTGAACTCAAAACTCCAATACACTTGTCATTACCTTTCCTTTTCAATACTTTTCTCGAAAACACATAGAATACCTATTGCTTCGATGAAAATTTCCCAACTGATGACATGACAAAACTATCCAAAAATAATTTTTTGATTCTCAGTTTTCAAAGCATAGGTAAAATGAACACTCCCATGATCCTCCTAAATTATCCAAGGTATTAATCCGACTTAATCCATTTCTCATTCGCCATACCAAACCAAAGCTACTCAATGATTAACACATTAAACCCATAGAACTCCACCTTTCCTAGATAGGGTTCAAATATAGAACTGAATTAATTTATATCTTTAATCTGATAAAAGTTACCACAAAACACTGAAATACCACTCCTTAATGAGATAACATAATTAGTGAGGAAGAAATGAAGGAAAGCCCCCTATTGAATTCTATTGGTAATCAAACAATCCTTCTAACCATAAAACAACCACTCCATAATCTTATGTGCTGTCAATGATAACTGAACACCTATTAACAAAGGAATAAAAATATAACTAATGCACAGTCTGAAACTCTTCAATTTCAAACTCTAGACGAGGTCAAGACAAAATAAAGAGACTGAACAACTATCTATAAGAATTAGCTGAACACTTAGAGTCATATTAGAGATACCCTTAGTCCTAGACACCAAAAAAATGGCAACAACTGAACCACTTTTTGAAGTACCAAAACATCATGAAACTGGTCTACTAATTATTCAAAGCCTGACATTGTAAATCTCACTCTAGTAGTGATCTTGTACAACCATCAATACTGATACATGCCCCCAAAACTCACCCTTCATAAAAATATAAGAAAGTCACTTCACATCCACTATAATATCAAATCTACCATTTTTGAAAGAATTAAGACAACCCGATCCCTCAATGAGATCATAATATAGGACTGGTTCTCTAGATCCACCACTAAAAAAACCACCCATCAAGTAGTCACACCACTAGAAACCAATGAAAGACTGTATATCACATCAAAACTTGGTGTAAAGTATACCAACAGATAGAGAAAAGTAGAACCATGGTCAACCAATAGTAAAATAAGTCAATGGCATATTGATGCAATAGAAAACACTAAGAGGAATCACCAACAACACTTATGTTTCACTATATAACAAAAATGCAAAACCCACAAAGTACGACAGAAACCTAGCAATGCTCGAAGCTAATGCGAAGCTCGATCATACCTTATCACAAGTAGATTAGTCTATTCATCACGTCTTACCAAGGAATCCTAAAGGATTGATATGATCAAGAATCCACAACTATGAATCAACTATGGGTATGCAGATCAATGTAATTAATGAAAGAAACCCAAAAAACATGCATGCATAACCCTAAGGAAAATAACCAATCCAATTTATCAAGCAAACTGATCTACGATCAAGGAATGTTGAAATAAATTAAAATCATGTAAAAAAAATCATATCTATAACACCTTCAATGAGTAGTTCTACTTCCGATGGTGAAAATAGAGATATATGACACTATCTTGGTCAACTAAAAAGAAGGAAAGATCTAGTATAATGACCAACCTCCAACACACTAAGAACCCTTAACAAGTCGAGGCTTTCTAGATGAAATGAACAAATAAAGTAGCCCTTACAAATGTGTGATAAAAACTAGAAAATGGTGATGTCCACCCCATTAGTGCATAGTAATCCTGATGCATGTACCTATCATGTAAACCATCCAAAAGCTTGCATACATCCTCACTAGGACCTCCATTGTTGTATACAAAAACTCTCAAGAAAACAATATATCCATAATGCTATTGTTTAGCTTAACCACTAAGATCTTCTTTTGGATTACTCAAAGCACCACATCTATAGCATCAAAAACCAATCCCTTGTAATAATCTAATCTCTATTTAGTACCAAAATATCTTAACTTCAGTGATCTTTAACTCATACTTCTCAAAACACTCATTAGTACCAAAATACTTAAAAAACATATTACCTCTCTCTATAACTCTGAATTATAACTTGTCTCTCTTTACAAACAAAAAACTTTTCCAAACCAACTCTCTGTATGCTGGCAATTGGCCTCACCCAAGGATAATAACACCCAATTGCAAGCCTAATGGTACTTTCTAATCGAGATGAAGCTACCAAATCACAAATCGATATCAAATACGTACTAACAATCAAATTCCATGCTTTAACCACTACTCAGATAATCATATACTCATGCAAAATATTAAAGGAAACCCTTGATCACCTTATTAATTTTTCATTACAGAAGCATATACCCTCTATTCAACACCAAAAGCCTGTGTAACTCATTGTAATAGTTGTGTTGAACCATCTAACCTAGAAATGTCACATTTTGAGCTCAAAGGCCAAAGAAACCTACACAAATGTTAACTTTGAACCAAGATTACATATATGATGCCTTCTTCCTTCACATTTCTAATTATTTAATAATTATTCAAAGTCGTTTGGACTTTAAATTCTCAACTCAAACCCATGAAACAATTTGAGAACCTTAAAAATATCTTATATAAAATCTTCTCATCTCTTTCCTTACTTATCCACTAGTTTTGCCCTTCAAATCCTCAATATCCTAGATCTTGCTACATATCCTTCTTATTACTCTATCACTTTTTCCTTAGTGCTATTTGATGCACCAAAACCACAGTGACACCTTGAGTAAAATGCACAAGGCCAAGATGAAGTCCTATCTATGGGTGAGAGAATGGAATAAAGTGATTAGAGTTAGCTTGGTCTAAGGGCAATGGGTAAGGCATCAAGAAACAAAGCTGTTTCCTAAAGTTATGTAGCCTCTCACAGATAAGTAATGGATGTCTTTGCAAGGCACTACTAAACTTGGCTTATATAAAGTGGGACCTACAAACTTAGTGCTTCGATACCAACTTTTCATGCCCGAAATTTAGGCATGATAGCACCTACCTTCCAAACCGGTAGGTCAGCCTAACTCACAAATAAAAGTCAAGGAAGATCAATTAAAACGTGGAAAGTAAATACATGAGTAAGATATTTAATGCAAAAATCCTTTCAATACCCAAAACCAAGTAGCCACTGTCTACAAGCCACTATAGAAAGATCTCAAGGGAAACCAAATATATAAAATTGAGTATTTATTAAGTAAAGACACTAGAAAATAAAGATAACAATAAGTCTTCAGCAACTGATGGAAAATCGACTAGCTATCTTTGAGTCCTTGAACTTCTCTTGGACTGATGGGAGGGAGATAAATACTAAGTCTAGAGCTCAACACCTGTACAAAAGTACAAAAAAGCAAGGAGTGAGTACAAAATAATGGTACTCAATAACGTCCTAGGCTGGTCTAACTATAAAGAGAAAACCAAATCCTCTATCTCCTAACCGATCCTCTAAATACTACAGCCTAAAAAAGATATATCCAACAGCCCAGCAGTAGCTTATATAAATACAAACAACTAACTATACCATCTTCTAAATCATATAATAGAAATAAAGTATTTCAAAAATTTTAAGTTCAACAACAACCAAAATCATCAACCAGGGTCTCAAGACCAACTATAAATAAAAAGATGGTATTTTCCAAACATAAAAATTTCCAATATCAATTCCTTAATTTAGGTACCCGAGCAGTGCCACAGTTATACCTTTCAACTATATAGATACCTAGTCAGAGCCTCAATTGTGTCTTTCTAATAACATAGGCACCCACTCTGAGCCTCAAATATGCGTTTCCTACAATATAAACACAAAATTTGAACCTCAGCTGTGTCCTTCCATAAATATAGGCACCCGGTCAGATCCTCAGCTATGCCTTTACAATAATATCAATCAAGGAACAATCACAAACCAACAATCACTATCAACAAGTTATAATATCGCAAGCACGCTTTACGTGCGACTAATAGTCTTATCAGGAGATAATTTATGTTTCATATTCAAATATTACAAAGTGAGGCCTCTCCGGGGAAAGTACTGTAAAGAATTATCTTTTTAATCTCAATTTAGCCTCCCGAGCATCAAAATTTAATTGCAAATATATCAACAATTTTTCAAGGGTAAATTTCAATAATAATTATATATTAAGCCCCAATCCTTTATCAAGATATCGTCTCCAATTACATGAGTCAATTCAAGGCAATTCATAATAAAAATCAAGAGTATACATTTCAAAATTTTCATTAAGTATTAAAATTATTTCAATTTGTTCAATTTTTTCCCAACATGATTGATAATATAAACTGAAGTACCTAGTTCTCCCTCAAATCATAAACAATTAGCAAGTAATAGTTAACACTTTATAGAATAACCAAATAACCTCAAATTGCCTTTAAGAAGGACAAAACACTAAAGTAAAAGTCTTTGTTAAAACCCAAAAATTGAGTTGTGATGGCATCTATATTTCACCTATAGAGAAGCCTAACCTCGACCCAGAGAAAATCACCTATAGAAAAGCCTAATCCCAACCAAGAGAAAATGATGGTGGGCTGGTACCTAGTACCCCACGAAAAATGAAAAGGAGACGAGGAGAAGGAACAAAAATATAACACAAAATACACAACTGAACATGAGTCTCCAAAACCTAGTATCATGGCTATAAAGTATCCAAATATAAAAGGGTAAAACATACAACCCACAACGGGGAAAAACTACAAAATATCTATCTAGAATCTAAGTGGAAAAACTATAGATATAGAAGGAATAATGGTCAACATAAATGCTAACCTCTCACTATATCTTCTGAACAACACCAAGATAGTCTGCACAAACATGTCTGCCATGATTACTTATTCTAGGATCTGTATCAGGAAAAGATACATAAGTGTAGCATGAGTATCAAAAATATTGGGTACTCAGTAGGTATCATAGGCCGACCGGGAAAAAATTAAGAATAAGAAAAGTAAAGAGTGATCCACATCAATTAGCAGAGGGACACAATGGATAATAGGAACCAGATAAATCCAACAATGGTTAATAGGTCTAGGAAAAGATCATCCACCAGTGGGTGCGGTATCAACTAAAAAGTATAAAAAGGGATACCATCGGGGTATAACACCCAAGACCTAGGCCTTAAGAAACTCATGATCAAACGTGACACGTCCCTGGAGCTCAAACGTAACCAACACAAGGAAGAACCAATAAGTGAATACAAAACCACCAAATATCTAAGCTAACAACAATTACAACAAGTGCACGAACAGTACCTACCAGATACAGAAAGGAACAAACAAGGTCTTATAGAAAAAAAAATCCCGATGTTACCCTATTTTACAGGTAACCAAGTAATTCAACAAGTACTTCCCCTATAAACCATGAAGAATGCAAGTCAACTGTAGAGATGCAATGCAGAGGTCCGCTGTAAAGTAAATAAGTGCCCGTACACGCCCTTCTTGGTACATAACTCAGTCAGTGGTGGACCCGCGGAAGCTTCCCTGTATACTTACCCAATCTACCCAAGTATATGCTTCCTACTACAATACAACATACCCCAGGCATGGAGACCCATGTCGAAGGGGTCGTTGAGGGATCCAATCCCACATATAAAATCCACGTAAAAAAACCAATAAGTTCCATAGTGATCAGGACCAAAAGGCTAAAACTTGGGCTCAACCCATATATCATTAGGAAAAAAACCAAAATCTCAGTAAAATCGAACTGCTGCCATGCATGCAATATCCAAAAATTATGGTGATAGTGAGAAAATAGCCTCATGTCGTGTGAGAAAATAGGTCTATATTTCTCATGAGTGAAATCTGGAAGATATAAGTATATATGAAATTAGTAAACCAGTTATTACTCTGTCAAATTACCTTTTACATTTTCTAATGCATGCTTGCTATACAGAACCAATCAATAGGCTAAACTGGTCTAAGGATGCTAACTAGAATCCCTAAGATAGCTACTAAGCCCTAGTCACAACGTACATCCTCTCCTAGCCCAACTACTATCCTGAGCCACAAGTAATTATACTAGAGGTTCCAAAATTGCCTAGAAGGTGATCTTTATGGGCCAAATACACACCCATACAGGGGAAGACACAAAGCTATCATTGCTCAGTCAATATACAACTCACTCCCTGGCTCACATTAGGCTATGGAACAATATCATCATACAAGACTGTTAAATACCCAGCAAAATCATATCACAGCTAGGTACACTATCATCATATGGAATCTAAGTATCAACAAAATCCATATCCATCTATCTATGGCTAAGTGGCTATATATGCCATAATCATACACAACATCTCAGGTAGAACATAGAATAATCTGCCTACCTAGATTGGTTCTAAATCCTTTAGCATAAATTAGGGGATAACTACTAAGATCTAATAACTAGTATAGTCCCCTCTCCAACCACACTAAGTTCAAGAGTAGGCCTATAACAATATGCACCAAAGGTGTTACTCCTCCCTAACCAACACTATGTTTCAGGGTAGGCATTGAAAATACGGGTAGGGAGATATAGACCCATGATAAGTAGTTAATCTACCAACCATCTAAGTATGCCATAATACGAGAGAATAAGCATATCAAGGACTGACTAGTAATACTAGTCCCTAGCCGGTGCTTTACCATACATATACTACACTACTACCCAATCTGTAGAAAGTAGATTGTAGGCTACCTGGATTCCGGAGATTTCCTTGATAAGCATACCCAGATATCCATAGAATCTCGTATGAAGCTCAAGTTAGGAGAAACTAGAAAAAACATAGCCCACGTGTCAAGACAAGTAAAACAAGACCCATATTTCTATACAAATAGCGAGGTTAAAAAAAAGTTAAAAATGGGTCTGTAAACACTAATAGCTCGAAAAAAGGAAATAAATATACCAACATATAGAGCACAGATCATACATCATATGGTA
>JBDJHY010804266.1:0-15258 GCA_039654485.1 Withania somnifera | reverse complement strand
CTGGTTCCTAGACCCTAGTTAATGCCGGTTTGGGTAGAATTCCCACAGTATGTGCTTTTCTAATCACCTTTACTTTCTAATTGATATGTACGACTATATTGGTCTGTCATTGCCCGTGAATAGCATGCCCTAGACCTGCTAAGGTCAATGTTGGTTTATTTTCCAATTCTGATCTTTTTGCGTTATTACGCATTTTCAAGCTGAAATAGCACCTTTAGTATGTTTCAGTCGAGACTCTGGACCTTAGTTTAGTTGGGAGGGGATAAAACTACGGATTGAGCTTAGAAGTTGTCCCTAATTTTAGCTTGTGGCCTTGGGCCAATTTAGACTATTGTATCATTTTCTGTATTGTAAGCATGCATCAATACTTGGGGTGAATATAGCCTGATCTTAGGCATCAGTGGTTAATAGTATAATAACAACTTGGGCTTTTCAGCAAACCAATACCCGAAAGTGTTTCCTATTTATACATACACTTCCCACGATTACTGAGCAGTATGGAGATATTTTTCCGTACATCTAAACCTTAATTTCTAAAGAGCCACCGATGATACTAGATTTTCTAACATGACAACATACTAGATTTATGACTGGATATTATACAGGAGCCAAGCTCAAATATTGGAATAATTGTTGTGATGACATCAGTAATACGAGATTTGGCATGCGGGAGGTTGTTCCCCTTACGTTCCCTGTCAACTAGGTTGTTGGCAGAGTTCAGGGGAGGCGTATATGGAAGATGATAGGTATACGGAGATGTCTCCCATGGGACCTTCCTTACAATCTATAGTGCCGAAGGAGGAGCGCACGGGGTTACTATTATGGCATATTTACTTTGCTTCACCCCCTTAGATAGAATACTTCCGTATTGTTTGCTCCCTTTGAGGCTACGAGGGAGGTCACATTAGGTTCTTGGTTGTTTGGGTGTATCTACTAGTAGTATGGAATGTCAGTAGGTTTTTTTTTCCTAGCTATCTTATTGAGTATCCCACTAGTAGGATGGTGTGTCAGGCAGGATACTATTTGTTATTCTTTGTGTTTACCTTAGTTCCTTGTTTTCTTCCTTGTTATTAGTATCTATTACCTTATGTTTTTTGGCTCCTTTTGTAGTCCGTAGCCTTCGCCTTAGTTGGTTACCATGTTGGAGCTCTAGGTATGTGTTGTGATGTATTGACTTTACCTTTGTCAGTAGTTGTCACGATCCAAAAGTCGAGTTGTGATGGAGTCTAAAAATCTCACCTATAGACAACCCAAATCCTAGCCTAGAGGAAGCAGCGGTGGACCAGTAACAAAACCCCAATGAAACAAAAAGAAGGAGATAAAGAAGAGAAGAACAAATAGAACATGAAAAACACACGACTAAACATAATCCCAAAACCCGGTATCATGGATGTA
The DNA here is from genome assembly GCA_039654485.1 of Withania somnifera. Classification (NCBI taxonomy): domain Eukaryota; kingdom Viridiplantae; phylum Streptophyta; class Magnoliopsida; order Solanales; family Solanaceae; genus Withania; species Withania somnifera. The sequence continues at coordinate 13,863 of JBDJHY010804266.1, read as the reverse complement.
GAGAGTCTATTTACAAGAGTACGAAATACAACCCACGATGAGGCAAAATGATAAAATGGCTATCCAAGACCCAACTAGGATAACATCAATACTAGAAGGAAAATCGATCAGAAAGGATGCTAGCAGCTCACTGAAATCTCTTGGATTCACACCGTCTAGTACGTACAATCGCGTCCGTCTAGATGACTCGTACTAGGACCTACACCAATAAAAGATGTGAAAGTGTAACATGGGTACAAAAACCAAAGAGTACCCAGTAGGCATCATAGACCTACCGATAAAAGTTAAGAATAAGAAAGGCAAAGAGTGATCGACAACAAATAGGACAACGACATAAAATGTACAACAGAAACTAGATAATTACAGTAATATATAGTGAGTACAGTGAAGGATCAACTACTGGTAGGTTCAATACCAACTAACAAGTACAAATAAGGGATACTATCAGGAAATAGCCCACAAGACCTAGTCCATGAGCAACTCATGGTCACTCGCGACCCGTACTTAGAGCACCGTGACTAGCACAATGAAGGATTACTATGAAAGTGTAAAACCATTAACAAGCTAAGCTAACAGCAAATGAAGTAGATGCATGAATAGAACTGATCAAAGACAAAAAGAAAAATCAAAGTCTACTAGTAGACAAACCCGACCGACATCCCATACTAACATTAGGTACACCAAAACAACCAAGTAACCTAACAGGTACTTCCCCCTTAAGCGCTAAAGAGTACAACCAAATGCGAAAGGATATAATGCATGGGGGCACTGATAAGTTAGTGTTCGTACGCATCCTCCCTGGTACAAAACTATGTCAGGAGAAGACCCAAGGAAGTTTCCCTATTTACTTACCCGACATACCCCAGTATACCCCTCCCCCAGGCATGTAAAATACCCAAAGCATGCTCCCCAGGGTAGAGGGTCCATAAGGGATCCAATCCCAAGTGCCAAAATCTGTGTACAAATCGATCAGTTCCATAGTCAATAGGTCCAAAAGGCTAAACACTTGGGGCCATATATCATATCTCAGTGGAAACCCAAACCCAGCTACATGGGCAAATTCCAATCTTAGTAGAACCCAACTGCCAACAGGTAGGCAATGTCCAGAAATCACATTGACAGTGAAAAAATAGTCTCAATAACTAGAGAAAATAGATCCATACTACTCATAAATACGATCGTGGAAAGTATAAATATATATATATATATAGGAAATTAGTTTCCAATTATTCTGCTAAAATAAGTTACCTTTAAAACATTGAAAGGATGTCTATTACATAGAAACAATCAATGGACCAGACTAGTCTAAGGCATCTAACTATAATCCATAGGATGACTTTCAAGACCTAGTCACGAGGTATATCCTTCCCAATCCCAACCACGGTACCAAGCCTCAAGTAATCGTACCAAGGATGTCAGAACTTCCCAGAGGGTGCCCATCAAAGGCCAAGAACACCACCATCCAAGGGGGGAAATGGAGCTATCATAGCTCAACCCAATACAACTAGTTCCTAGGCTCGCACTAGGATAGGGCACGATATCAACACACAGGGTAACTAACGACCCAGGAAAGCCATAACTGGCTATGTTTGGCCTAAAAGGGATGCATATGATTTAATCACTCATAACATCACAGGTAGATCGGCTCTAAGCCACCAACATAAATTAAGGGATGGCTACTAAGCTCTAACCCCTATTATAATCCCCTCCCTCAACTTCATTGCAACCTAGAGTTTACATATAACCATACGTATCAAAGGTGTTACTCCTCCCCCAATGTCACTACAGTCCAGAGTCAGCGTAAGATAGGTGGGGAAAGATAGCCCCAAGGTAGGTAGTTAAGCTAGGAGCCAGCTAAGTGATCCATAGGCCGGAACAATAAGCATATCAGGGACCAACTAGAAATCCCAAACCCGAGCTAAAATATTACCATACATATACTACACTAATACCTAGTCTGAAAAAAATAGACCATAGCCTACCTAGATTCTGGTGATGCCCTTTAGAGTGTGCCCAAATATCTAAAAATTATGTACAAAGCTCAGAATCACACGAGGCTAGAAAAAATATTACCCATGTGTCAATACGAATAAAATAATGCCCATATATCTATATGAATAGCAGGGTTAAAATCCAAACTAAAATGGGTCCATAAACCCTAATAGCTCAGTAAAAGGAAATATTTATACTAACGCATAAAGAATAGATCATACATCATATGGTACAAAATATGGGTCAATTGAATAGTAGAAATTGAAAATATTAGCACGGAAAGTTTATGTAATATAGAAAATAGAATTACCCTGTAGAAAGGATCATAAAACCACTGTAATGAGTTCCTATGGATTAAAACCTTGATATCACACTTCAGGGCTACCTAAACAAACTCTAATAATCCAAAAGGTTTGAGAGAAAATGAGAAAAAGTTGAGAAAACGTAGAAAAAAACTTTTATAGAAGCAACGCTTGATCGATAAATTGGTCATTTTCACTTATTTATAGGCAATGGAAAATTTATCGGTCCATTGGCCAATTTATTGGCTAACAATTTATCGGTGGCCGATAAATTGGTCCATGCAAAACGAACCTTGATAGATTTTAAAAAAAATTCCAAATGCATACGGAATGGAAATGGAGTCCAATTCTAACACTCTATATATGAAATATCTATGTAATCAATATTTTGAACCCAATGGAATCAACGAAAACAATATTGAGATCATATAAATTACTAAAGTCTTGAAAAAACAATAATTACAAAGCAATTAAACCATAACAGCTGCCAGGGATCCAACCTATCTATCCCAATAAGTCATAAACCACTTGCACAAAAGAGTCTCAAGAACACAAAATGATCTCTAGGGTCATTATCGCATCCCCCACTATAGGAATTGCCATCAGTGAAAATTAGGGGAAAAGGGAGTACTTGGAGAGTCGAACAAATAAAGGTACCAGACTCATATATCTCTCCACCTCCCAGGTATCCTCCACGACTAGGCGGTGAGTCCAATGAACCCTCACAATTGGAATATCCCTAGACCTGAGTTATCTCACATCTCTATCAATAATGGCCTCGGGCTCATTAACATAAGTCAATCAGTTGTCCAGCTAAACTAACTCAGAATGTAGTACATAGGAGGATCCGTCACATAACAGTGAAGCATGAAAACATGAAACACTAGATGAATAGATGCTAACTCAAGAGGTAGGGCTAACCTATAAGAAAATTCATTGATATGCTCTATAATCTTGTATGGCCTGATAAATTGGGACTAATCTTGCCTCTCCGACCAAATCTCATAACGCCCTTCATGGGAGAAACTCGCAATAACACCATGTCCTAACAATGACTCCAGAGGACAAAGTTTACAATCAGCCTGATGACTTTGTGCTATCTATAGTCCGTCCTGAAGCACCCTAACTCTTTCTAAGATAAAGTCTCAATGCTTCTTTACCAACCGATTGCCTACCATATAAGGCCTCAAATGGTGCCATCTGGATGTTGGAATGGTATTTGTTGTTAAAAAAGAACTTTGTCAAAGCCAAGTGCTAATCTCAGCTACCCATAGAATCAAAATCACAAGCTTGAAGTATATCCTGGAGTACTTGAATGTTCCACTATGATTGTCCTTCTGCCTGTGGATGAAACACCATACTCAGCGCTACCTCGATACCCATCTCACACTGCACTATCCTCCAGAACCGTGAGCTAAATTATGTACCCCAGTCGGATATAATAGAAACGGCACCCCATACAAATGAAGAATCTCCCTAACATACAAGAAGACAAGTGTCATCAACCCAAGAAGATGAAGTTGACAAGAAGTGAGAGGATTTGGTCAATTAATCCACGATGACTTATATACAATCATAGCCCCTGGAAGTCTGACGGAGTCCCGAAACAAAGTCCATGGTAATCCTCTCATATTTCCACTCAGGGATAGTGAGGTTCTGTAACACACCTCCGGCTCTATGATGCTCAAACTTTACCTTCTGGCAACTCAAGCATCATGAAACGAACCCAGTTACATCTGACCTTAGAGGATGCCACCAGTAGTGCTGCCTTAAATCTGTACACATCTTCGTGATATCCGAATAAATAGAATACCTAGTACAGTCAGCCTCACGAAGAATAGTCTAAATCAAATCATCCACTTAAGGAACACAAATACGGCTGCCCATTCACAGTACTCTATCAGAGTCTAAAGATGCACCGTCGTAATAACCCCTCAAAACCAACTCTCAAATATGAACCAAGTATTTGTCTTTATACTATTACTGTTGGATCTAATCGAATAGAATAGGTCTAGTATCAATATGAGTAAAGACACTGCTCAGATCAGTTATGTCCAATCGGACCAGACGGTTATCCAACGATTGAATGTCTAATGATAACAGCTTCTTTGAAACTGAGATAGAAGTCAAACAACCCATACTGACCACCTTTCATCTTAAGGCGTCTACAATAACATTTGCCCTACCTGGATAGTATAGAATGTTGATGTCATAGTCCTTCACGAGCTTGATCCATATCCTCTATATCAGATTGAGCTCCCTCTGGATAAGAATATACTGCAAACTACAATGGTCAGAAAAAATCTCAAAATAAACACCATAAAGATAATGTCTCCAAATCTTGAGCATGAAAACTACCACTGCCAACTCCAAATCGTGGGTGGGGTAGTTGCACTCATGAACCTTTAACTGATATGAAGCATACAAAATGAATTTATCCGAATACATCAACATATATCCCAAACCAAAATCGGAGGAATCACAATAAACTGTATACATCTTGTCCTTAACCAGAAGAGCCAATACCAGCATTGAAGTGAGTAACTCCTTAAGCCTTAGAAAGCTACAGTCACAATCCTCTGACCATCTAAAGGAAACATTCTTCGGGGTCAACCTAGTCATAGGAGTTGCGATAGATGTGAAACCTAAACAAATTATTTGTATAGACAGCTAACCCTAAAAGGTACAGACCTCAAAGGGAGTAGTAAGTCGAGGAAAATGATTAACGATTGAAACCTTTGTTGGATCTACACTGAAGCCAGCTAGAGATACAACATTCCCTAAGAATGCAATAGAATCTAACCAAAAATCACATTTCAAGAACTTTACATAAAGCTGGTCAATCCTCAAAATTTTGGAGTACGACTCACAAATACTCCTCGTGATGCTACGGACTCCATGAATAAACCACAATAAACACAATCATGAAAGAATTGAGCTACGGTTTAAAATCTCTAGTCATAAGATCCATTAATATAGTTGGGGCATTAGTTAGGCCAACTGACATAACCAAGAAATCATAATGTCCATACCGGGTCTGAAAAGTAGTTTCTGGGATGTTTCCAGCCAGAATCTTAGCTGATGATAACCTGACCTCAAGTTGATCTTCAAGAATACTACAGCACCCTGAAGCTGATCAAAAAAGGTCATAATCTGTGAAAAAGGGATATTTATTCTTAACAGTAACCTTATTCAATTGTATGTAATCAACACACATGCGCATAGTCCCGTCTTTCTTTGTCACAAATAATACTGGAGCGTACAATGGTGAAACATTAGGGTGAATGAAGCCTCTGGAAACCAAATTCTAAAGTTGAACACTGATCTCCTGAAACTCTGGTGGAGCTATGCGATAAGGTGCAATATAAATAGGTCTAGTGCCCTGCTCAACCTTTATAGAAAAATCAACAACACGCTCGGGTGGGAGGCCAGGCAACTCATCAAGGAAAACATCAAGGAACTCTCGAACATGGGCACAGACTCAGGGGAAGGAGGATCAACACTAATGACATAAAAATAAGCTAAGTAAGCAGTATAATCCCTGGCTAAAAATCTACCGGCCTATATAATGGATACCAATGGCACCGGAGAGTGGCTTACCGGACTCTGCCACACCACCGGAGATGCACCAGGCACAAATAAGGTATAATCACATCAAAATCAACCATTTCTGAGTGTCCAACCCCTATACAGTTACAACACTAGCTCAGTGAATCTAATCTACCATAATAAGCTCACCTATAGGAGTAGCCACACTTACGGCATAAGTAAAGGCTAACATACAACACCCAAATGGGGCACAAAGTACATAAATACATAGGAATATGTAGAACTAGGGTCAAACAACACCAAGGCTAGCTGGTGACAAATAAATAACATACCCGTAACTACTATATCAAAAGACTTTGCTCAGGCCCTATCAGGCACATCATAAAATTGACATCTCTCGGCACCCGACCTCCTCATATATCCCCTCTTATGCTCATATGGCCCCTATAACGACCACCCCGAGTTGCCGCCCCACCACTTCTAGCCGATGGTGATACCATTTGTAGAAGCTCAGTGGCCTACACTACTGGATAAATAGATTGACGCTATGGACAATATCTAAGATAGTGATCCATCTCACCATACTCATAAAAACAATGATACCTTCCTCAAATGGAACTATCAACTGAACTACCCCGGCCACCATGCCTTGAACCCTAGTAAATACGCCCCTAGCGAGCTGGCTACTCTGAATGCCGCTAGCCAATGGTAAGGAGGCCTGAACTGGGCTACTAGGTTGTCACTTATACCATTGTTACAATTGTTACTAAGTTGCACATCTTTCATACCATGACCTAGACAATCAAGATCCATAATAATCTCTATGGTGGCGCTGCTTCTTAGCGCTGCCCCCTGGGCCAAGAGATGATGCCTCTCCATGTTATGGGCATGATCAATCACTACCAATAATAGACTGCCCTGGAAAATCAAAAGCTCAATGTCCTCCTGTAACTCTAAGCTCAATCAAGCTGTAAAGCAGCAGACCGGCTCAGTATTTTTCGATATAAAAACGGTCCTATTCCTTGAGAACTACATGAATAGGGCCTCATACTCATAATATGACATCGATCCCTACTGCAATTTAATAAACTGAGCTCTGAGATCCTCGCAAAAACTCCAGGGAAAATACCAATCCATAAAGACATCCACAAACTGACTCCGGGCAACAATTGCAAACCCTGCTGGTCTACTCTCTCTATATGACCTCGATCAGTCTTTAGCCCGCCACTCTAACTGATACCCAATAAAACCAAATTCATGTGTCTTTCTCAAGAACAAAGTCTACATCCTCTCCTCACACTCTACAATAAACTCATAGGCATCCTTTCTAGAATCACCATAAAATCTCAGAGTCCTCATATGCATAAAATGCTTGTGCATCTTTTGATCCTTGGAAATCATAATAGGAACTATATGCTAGAGCTGAGTTGGCGGCTAAACTGGTAGCACCTCTAGAACAGGCTGTAGCGGAGGAACTATGGCTACCGCTGGTACCAACTGAACAGGAATAGCTGGGGCACCTTGAGCTGAAGTCTGACCCTCATCAGTGGGTGCTCTACCAAACATAGATATCATATGCTACCACATGTCCTTAAGTATATTATCCAAAGGTGGTTGCATTAGCGGTAGAGGTAGATCAGCGGGCGTAGGCTCATCAAATTCAACACTAGCTCGGCCTTGCCTATGGGCTCTGGCTTTACCACGACCCCCAACTAGAGCTAACTACTGAGGCAGAGGATCATTATTATCTCCAAGTGTTGACCACGTACAGACCATATACGGAGGAATAGAACCAAGATGAGTAACTAAGGAACTAGTGGGAACTCCACATGAAAGAGTCAACCATAATCAACCCTATGAAAGATCTTTGTAGCCTCCTAAAAATGGGATACGGACGTATATATACCAATCTGCAGGACTATCAGACTCCTGATCCTACAGCCAGTGACAACCATGAACCTAGATCTCTAATACTACTCTATCATGACCCAAAAATTGAGTTATGATGGTGTCTACATCTCACCTACAGACAAGCCAAATCCTGGCCCAAAGCAAGAAGCGATGGGCCAGTAGCAAAACCCCAATGAAACAAAAATAAGGAGATGAAGAGGAGAAGTACAAATAGGACACAAAAAACACATGATGAAACGTAACTTCCAAAAATTGGTATCATGGCTATAGAGCATCTATATACAAGAGTACAAATACAACCCATGATAGGGCTAAACTACAAAATAGTTATCCAAGACCACTAGGATAAATCTGATACTGGAAGGAAAATCGGTCAGCAAGGATGCCAATGTCTCAATGAAATCTCCTAGAATTACACCAGCTAGTGCGCTCGCGTCCATCCAAATGATCATAGTAGGACCGGCATTAGGAAAAGATACAGAAATGAAGCATGAGTACAAAAAACAAGAACTATCTAGTACGAACCATAGGTTGACTGGGTAAAAGTAAGCATAAGCAAGGTAAAGAGTGATATATAATAAATAGGAGAACGATAAAAAATGTACAACAGAAATAAGATAACTACAGTAGCAGCTAGTGAGTGTAGTGAAGGATCAACTACTACAAGGTGCAGTACCAGCTAACAAGCATAAAGGAGCATTACTATCAGGGTATAGCCCATAAGACCTAGGCCCCAAGAAACTCATGACCACCCGCGACCCATACCTGGAGCTCCGACATGACCAGCACAAAGAAGGACTAGTATAAAAGTGTAAAACTATTAACAAGCTAAGATAGCAGCAAATACAGTAGGTGCATGAATAGTACTAATTATTGAAAAAAAAGAACAATCAAAGTCTGCTAGCAAATAATCCCAACTGGCATCCATACTACCAGTAGGTACACGAAAACAACCAAGTAACCCAATAGGTACTTCCCCCTTAATCCCTGAAGAGTACAACCAATCGAGAAAGCATGCAATGCATGGGGCTGCTGATAAGTAAATAGTATCTGTGCGCACCCTCCTCGGCACAAAACTCTATCAGAAGCATATCAACGAAAGATGCCCTATATACTTACCCAATCTACCCCAGTGTACACCTTCCCCAGCCACGCAACATACCTCCGGCAAGTTGCCCCAGGATAGATGGTCTGTGGAGGGATCTAATCCAACGTACCAAAATCCTCATACAAATTAATCAGTGACATAGTCATCAGGGACAAAAGGATAAAAATTTGGTCTTATACCGTATGTAATATCTTAGTAGAAACCCAAACCCAGCCACATGGGAAACAACCCAATCTTAGTAAAACCCAACTTCTAACTGGTAGGCAATGTCTTCACATTAATAATGGGAAAATATCCTCAATGGCAAGAGAAAATAGCTCTATACTGCTCATAAGCATAGTCATGGAAAGTATAAATATATATATAAAAGAAATCAGTTTCTAATTATCATTCTATTAAAACAAGTTACCTTTTAAAACATACGATGCATGCCCACAACATGGAAATAATTAATGGACCAGAATGGTCTAAGGCTACTACTAAAATCCATAGGATGACTTCCAATCCCTAGACAGAAGATATATCTTTCCCTAGCCCAACCACAATCCCGAGCCTCAAGTAATCATACCAAGGATGTCATGACTTCCCATAGGGCGCTGGTAAAGGGCCAAGCGCATACCCCTCCAAGGGAAAACACCGAGTTATAATAGCTCAACCCAATACAACGTTCCTAGGCTCTCATTGGGTGAAGGCATGATATCAACACAAAGGGGTTAATAACAACCCAGCAAAGCCGTAAACCAACTATCTATGCCCAAAAGGGTCGCATATGCTCTAATCACACATAACAGCACAGCTAGAACACAAAATAATCAGCCTACCTAGATTGGTTATAAGACACCAACATAAATCAAGGGATAGATACTAAGCTCTAATCCCTAGTATAATCCCCTCCCCCAACCTCACTATAGTCTAGACTATGCATATAACCATATGCATTAAAGGTATTACTCCTCCCCCAGTCATAATATAGTCCAGAGTTGGCGTGAGATACGTGGGTGGGGAAAATATTCCAGGGTAGGTAGTTAACCTAGGAGCCAGCTAAATGGTCCATAAGCTGGAAGAATAAGCATATCAGGGTCCGACTAAAAATCTCAGCCCCGAGATGGCGCTTTACCATACATATACTACACTAGTACCCAGTCTGAAAAAAGTAAACTGTAGCCTATCTGGATCTGGCGATGTCCTTGATAAGCATGCCTAAATATCCAAAACTCACATACGAATCTCGAAATCACAGGAGGCTAGAAAAAACATAGCCTACATGTCAATACGAGTAAAATAAGATTCATATTTATATATAAATAGTAAGGTCAAAATCCAAACTACAATGGGTCTTTAAACCCTAATAGCTCAGAAAAAAAAAGAAATATTTATATCAACACGTACAAAATAGCTCATAGATCATATGATACAAAATAGGACTCAATTTAAAGGGAGAAATGGAAAATATAAGCCCAAAAAGTGTATTAGAAAACAAATAATTATCCGATAAAAAGGATCGTAGAACTACCGTGATAGGTTTCTCCAGTTTAAAACCTTGATATCAAATTTCAAGACTGCCTAAACAGACTCTGAGAATCCAAAAATTTGAGAGAAAATGACAAAAGAGTTGAGAAATTTTGTGAAAAAGAAACTTTTATGGATGCACTACTTGACCGATAAATCAATTATTTTATCAAATTTATTGACACTGGCTGATTTATCTATCTATTGTCCTATTTATCGTTTATCATTGGTCGATAAATCGGTCCCTATAAACCAAACCTTGATAGATTTTTGAAAATTTTTCAAAACGCACATAAAATGAAAACGAAGTCCAATTCTAACACTCCATGTGTGAGATATTTATATAATTAATATTTCGGACACAATTAAAGCAACAAAAATGACATTAGGGTTTATATAAACTGAGTAAGTCCCAAGAAAGCCATAAATGCAAAGGAATTAAACCATAACAATTGTGAGGGATCCAATCTATTAATCCCAGTAAGTCATAAACAACTTGGGGATGTTACAAGAATACTCTAAGATTAAAAGAGTAACAAGAACATGAAAAAAATCTCAAGGGTTGTTACAGTAGTTTTCTCTGATGGTGGTGTACTATGATTTAGCTCTATTTATACTAGCCTTATATTCTACTCACACGGGTTAGTTATTGGGTATCTTATATTGATTAATAGTCTATTCATACCTTTTTTATCATTATTCAATTGGTGTTTTGAGTGTGTGGCATCTCTTCTTATTTGTTCTACTCATTAGTTTGTACTTTATTAGACTCTTTCGCATGTTGCCATCTATTTAGTTACCTTCATTACTTACTCTTTGTTGCTTAGATTCTTACTATATTACTATTGCTTCCTTGATATCTTCCCTGTAAGTTTATATATTATTATTACATTATTTGTATCTTATACATGTTTGATCGCCTATGATACCTATTGGATACCTATTGTATTTGCTACTTATACTATATTTCTACATCTTCTTCGTGATGCAAGTTTAGTGTGGATTATATTTGATGACGTTATTTATACTAAGTTGCATTTTGGAAGTCTTTGTAGGATACGGTGAGCTCATGGTGTTGGGGAAGCCCTTCTCCATTAGTAGTAGCTCTATCTCCGCTTATAGCCAGAGTCATCTTATATTTGGTTTTTTTGAATAGTTATTCTCTGTCTTGCACGTAGATGTTTTCCTTACTATTTATACCAAGTCTTGGGCATGGTTCTTATTGATTATGTTTAATTTTGTTCTCTCTTGTTGTATTTCGAGGTACATCCCATTTTCTATTGCTTTGGGATGGGGTATAGACTTGTCTATTGGTGGGGTTAGTATACCCCATCATGAATTGAGTTGACTCATCAAATTGATAAGAATTGTTCTTTGCAATGGCGACCAGGGAGGGCATGCTCTCAATGAGTGATGGTCTAGTGTTTCACAATAGTGATCAGGTTAAACACATTCATGAATAAGATTCCGTGCACCGGCTATGAGGCGGTTCGATCGCGATAAAGGGACTATGACTGGCAGTTATATTTATCAAGAAGCAAATGTTATTTCAGTATTTCAACACTTGGGGATATTTTTTTCTCAATTTAGCAAACATCAAAGTGATTATTTTGATCTTTAACTATTGGATAACGACTCCTAACGTTATTTCATCAATCTTTAGCAAGTTTATCATGATTTTAACATTAAAATTTGGAGGTTTTCAATGCCAAATTGGAGAGTTTTGCGTGAACTCAAAAATAATATTTTAATAGTTTTGGATCTCAAATTTGATTGGGATTTTGATGAAAATTCATTATTAAATTCCCCAAGTGATGGACAACACAAATTTAAAATAACTTTTAACTGTACCCTTGTGAGCCCTAGGTAAAACTTTTGAATAATATTAGAAATATTACATCATAGGTATTGATTGTTGTATTTTCTTATGAATAATGTATTTGTAACTAGTCCTTGCGTAATTGGAGGCTTGCGGAGGGGAAAAGCCTAAGAGTGATTTTGTTTTTCATTTTCGAGGCAAGTTGAGATTTTTTGGTCTTTTTATAAAGTTCCTAAGTGTATGATTTGTTAGTTGCTTGTAAATGGAAGTAAAATATTAGGGGTAACCATTTTGGTGAAATGATGATGATTCACCCAGTTACTACTGTCAAGAATGTGGGGCCAAAATAAAAGAAATTATTTGATGAATTGCCTTCATTGTGAAACACTATGAATTGATAAAGTGATTGTGAATTTTCATACTTGATATGGTTTAAGTAACTAAAATTGCTACATTCTTCAATGCCTTATGATACTTTGATTATTATAACTGGTTATCTAGTTGAGATGCCATGTGTGGACTTGACTGTGATCAAATTATATTTTGTGATGATGCCTTGAGTTGGCTGACTTGTGTTGGGATGAATTTATGTGGTAATTGCCTTGTGATGGATTATTGAGATAATAATGAGTTGAATTGTGATGCCTTGTGGAGACTAATTTTACATAAGTGAATAAATGACTTATGATTGCCTGTGATGGATATATTCTGTTGTGAATTGAATTGAGTGTCATTGCCCATTATTGCATTGATATGTGCCCACTTGTTGATATTTATGCATGGAAATTGAGTGGTAGCTGTGATTAAATTTGGAATGTGGGGATCTGAGGTCTCTACCGAACACACATAATGAGGTAACGTGGATATTGGAACCTTAGATCTCCACTAGGTATTAATGGGATGCAACGAGATCTTTGTCTAACATACATCGGGGAACATGACTTAGCTAGCCCCTATTGGCCTTGTTTGATAGGGTGCACCAAGGTCTCTACTAGAATGGCTTAGATACCCCTGATAGGTCTTGACTGTGAATCTTTTTATCGACAGAAAGTACAGATAGTATAGACATGCATCATAGATATTCTCATATTGCATTGAATTTGCATTAAGATTTGTATTGGTTGATTTGCATGCCAGAGTGATATTGTGAAAAACTGATTACTTGTTGATGACCTGTTGTATTTTAATGAGATTTGATTGAATTGGTACTTGACTCTGGAATTTCTGATTACTCTATGTGATTATTCACTACTAAAAAAAGTTCAAAAAAATGATGTACTGCATGGTTCTGAAAGCAAATGATAAAATCACGCAGTCCTTCACTTTTTAAATTTTATATTTTTTGTAACAAAAATGAGGGAGAGTGTGGTTTTTTTCTGTCGCTTTTGTTCGCATATTTTTTTTAATATTTATAGATAATTTGTATTTAATTTTAATAAAATCTACGAACAAAAATCATGTCTGTCACTTTTGTCAAAAAAAAATTTTTAAAAAAAACACAAAATGAGTGGTTTTGTCTGATATTTTTTGGTTAACAAAGTCAAATATTTTAAAAAAATGGTGAAAGGACAAAACTACATTGTCCGTCGTTTTTTCCTTTACATAGGGGAAAATATTTTCATTTTTAATTTTCACTCTCTCTCTTCACTCCCCCCCCCCTCTTCACTCTCTTC
>JBDJHY010804155.1:0-15258 GCA_039654485.1 Withania somnifera | reverse complement strand
AGGGTTGCAAGTTGCCAACGATTAAGAAACTTTGGAGAGAAAATGCTTACTGCTTAAGCCTTTTGTTTCATTTGTAAACCAATGAAAGAGTAAACATTTTACAATTTCCTCAATATATATATATATATATATATATATTAAAAGTGAGAAAGTGGCGGTGGCACAAACTTTTAGAGGAATGTTTGTTCCCCAGTTTACTAAATAACCGGGTACCGTATAAATTGACATAAAATATTTATAATATTATAAATAAACCAAAATGAATATAAAATTATTTCTAATAAAACCTAATCCTTAAAATAATAAAACTTCAACATAATTTTGTATGCTAACACAACAGAAATATTAATTAAATTAAAACAATTTAATTTAACACTACCGAAAAACAAATTAGGAGAGTCGTTACATTTTCAATTGTGATGATATGTTGGGATTAATAGGGTATTCCCTCGGTATTGGAACCAATAAAGATGCGGTCATCCGAGGCCCAAACCCTGAGATCGATACTAATGGTCTGGAGTCCCTCAATATTGGCAGTAATAGTAGGAGCCGGCCTCCGGGGCACAGACCCTAAGATTTGTACTAATGGGGTAGAGTCCCCTGATATTGGAACTAATTGGGTGGAATCCATTAGCATTAACGAGGCGGTGACCCCCAGTCTTAGATATGTTCTTTCTCCGGCCTAACCGTATGGCGACCACTGACCGGTATTGATTGTTTAGATTTACTTTCCAGCATCCCCATGGACTTATTCTCACATGTGTGTGCTCACCAGGCTTAAGGGGGAGTCATGGTAGGTTTTTTTGTATTATATGTATTAAGTTGTGGGATGGGGCACTTTTGGATTTTATCTTGTTATTGTTTTCCTTTGTTCTTATGTTCGTACTTTGTCTTTTTTACTCGTTCTAGTTATTGGATGAGTTGAGCTAGATACCAGGTATGCTTCCATGGGCTCATGACTTGATTTAGTTATTAGTAGATATTTTCCATACTGACATGCTATATTTTCCTTATTCGTGGTCAGTTTTTAAATTAAAAATGTATCCCACCGGATAATTTTAGGATCAAAAATGTTAGTTACAGTCTTGGAAGTTGTATTAACATAGAACAGTTTTGGACACAAGTCTGCTATCCTATAAGCTACAAGGCACTGTAGGTTAAGATGACCTACTTATGCATTATTGAGGCTTAGCGGATCCACTAGCTTGATTATTAGGTCTTGTGCTTTTTGTATGGTATAATACATCCATTAGTCGATACGCATACAAGACTCCATATCTTCTCACATGGTTTAGTGTATATTGAAGAACTCATATTGTTGTTCAGTTGCCAGTATGTATTAAGGATGTTTTAATTATACTTGTATTTACCTTTTTTTTTAAAATGAGTTTTGAGATATTTAATTCATTTTACTTAGACTCCTTGAAGTTTAAGTTTTATCAAAACCATCGAGTTTTTCATAAAAAAATTTATTGACATTGTAGCTCAGAGTCTTATATTGTTCATGAATTAGATATGTTACTGTATTTCCTTATTTGATCTTGAGCATGTGTCTATATATCGTTCCATGTTGCAATTTTTTTCATACCAGTATATTCCACATACTGATGCATATTCTATGCTTGCATTAAAATAATACAGATTCAGCTACTATCCCTCACGGTTGACATATTTGTAGTGATATCATAGGTTTTGTGAGTCCGCATGGTTCGACTGCTATTTTTCCTTAACAATTGTCTTTTATTTTGTAGATCTTTTAGATTTGATAGACCTTGTTAAATCTAACTAGGGTATTATCTTAGAAGTTAAGTTATTCAATTTGTTAGTGGTTTTCAAATAGATGTTTAGAATGATGTTATATACTTATTACTTTATTTTTTATTTATGTCTTTAGATAAATGTAAGATTCCCATTAATTTTCTTATTTTGCCTTCATTCCGTGAACTATATGATGCGAGTAGATAATGCTAGATCCAAGGGTACTTTTGGTCTACTTTGTTGTTTCAGATGCCTTTTTGCATCTAGGGTGTGTGCTCGGAGCATGAAAAAAGGTAACTATGGTTGCATAGTAGTTTATGTTGAAATTCAACAAGTCTTATTAGAGAGTATATTGATGAATTTAGAAAGTGATCCATTACGGAAATACTTAGATGAGGGTAGTTTATTGTTTAAATTGTTGTTTAAACTCTTATTACTGACTTGTAGACCTTGAATTATAACTTATGGGTTGTTTTAGGTATTTGTTCTGAAGTGATTATCATGATTGATTAGGTGACATCCATTATAATTAAATTGATGTAATGATTTGTTGAACTTATAACCATGTTTGGTTGAAGTGTTAGGATAAATCAAATGACTATCTAATGTAAAATTAAAAGGTAATAAGCTTTGGTTTAATCGTGTTATTGATAAACTCTCTAATAAAAGATGAATTATCAAAGTTGAAAAGGTATGAACATAATATCATCCTATACATTTGATTATTATGGTGCTATGCCAAAGAGAAATGGTTAAGTCTAGCAGTAGCAATGACCTGTGGGAAATGGTTCTGGACATTTTGATCTAATTTTATTCCAATGGAAAATGGTTCCAGGAGGGTATATGGACCTTAGTATGTACCCTGTAGGTCATAACTATGTAGCAAAAATAAGTAATCTAGTATGTGTATACACGGTATTAAGTAATAATTGAATAATATGAAACCGATTAAAATAGTAACTGATAATAAAGGTTAAGGAAAGAGGTCCTAATATAATACTTAAGAGACTTGAGTTCTCTTGACTGTTTTAATTAAGATAGATATGATGTGTTTTTAGACCCAGACTCAATTGATGATAGCGCCTAGAATAATCTAATTGTAGTCAAACCTAAAACGCAGCCTAGGACGACTAGCTATGGGCTTAACTCCAAAGACAATAGCAATAACAATGGGAATGAGGGAGAGAACTAAAGAAATACATATAACACAAACACTCCAACAACCTGGTATAACTGGCTACAGAAGTAGAGATAATACATAGTATCCATAGAATAGAACAATAGGGCCAATAATATATAAAATATAAGTCTATCCCAAGAAAAAAAGGAACATAGTAGCTATAGGTGGAGAGGATCGTCAACTTGAACGTGTAAACCTCATCGTAATATCTGGGGGAAGGTTATCGTAATATCTGGGGGCAGCAATGTCTAACCAGGAGGATCATGTCCTCACCAATAACTTGTAACATAATCTGCACCACAACAAAGGATGTAGAAGTGCAGTATAAGTACAAAAAATTAGGTATACAGTAGAAATCATAGGCCGACCAGGCGGAATAATAAATACATGAAATAAAAAGAAAGAGTATGTAAAAGACAGGCTAAGCATATCTAAATAAAGAAAGAAAATATAAGGCAATACCAGCTACAACTAAAAGTATTCATAAGATAACGACTAAATATACAAACTAAGGAACTTGACTAGTAAAGAAAGATATATATCTAATTCCTACCAAAGGATGTATCTTACATATAAAAGTAATGTCAAAGGCAATGGGATACATATCTAGATCTCGAACACGATAACAACTATGTAATGTCTTCTACTACTAGTGCAACAAAATGAACAAATAGTAAATTTCTAGCTACAACAATAAAAAGAAGAAAAGATAGAGCAAGACAGATGGGGAAACAAAACCCAAATAACAACCTATAAAATTACTAGTTATAACAAATAAAAAGAAATAACCAAAACCTAGCCAACCCCCCATAAGACCAGTAGGGACATCCATCAACCAACATCCCTCTAAAGTTATAAAGGGACAAAAAACACGATACTTATGTAGTACATACGGGTGCTCAAAAGTAAATAGGCTAACTAGATACACCCTCCCCAGAATAAACCCATGGCAGGAAGGACCGGAAGGAGCAATATCTATATACCATTACTACCTTGTATACCACTCCACCAGGCTTTGCATATCGACCTAGTATGGTAGGGCCCATAGAGGGAATAATCTACTACGTATACATTCATCGTAGCCAAAATAATATCAATTTAGTACCAGAAATCCCAATCTTGGCTCATATATAATGGTTTAGTCATACCACAATAGTGATTTCCAATGTAATATCATTAGTCCTTGGTGAGAGTTATAAAATAAAGCCAAGTTATAAAGGAAAAATGCCTCCATACTACCCAACAGTCGTGAAAATGTAAATATATGTAAAAAAAATTATATGTTATTTCAATTGAAATTATATGAGAAAATAGCTCCACACCAATAGTGTTGGTTGTGGAAAGTATACATATACATAAATAGGTTTTTTTAAGTTATGTATGAGAAACCTCCATTTTATTTAATATTTAATCTGATCACAAATTTCATTAGTAAGCATGTTTTATGTATCAATTGTCTTCGCCATATAATCAAATGCATGGTTGCAGTCCAATAAATGGTCTCCAATATTATTTCTACAATACAGGGCAAATGCAACTAGTAAACATACCCAGAAGGACATCAAATCCATAATTTCAAAAATTATAATGTCTGCCCAAATGACACACCCCAGCAATGTACAAACAAAAGATTAGTAAACTTGATTCAACACTAACGAATCACCCATTTAAGTAGAAACACATACAGGTAAAGGCCGGGAACCAAAAATCATATCTAGATGAGAAGAAAAATATTTAAAAATATGGGAATAGGTAGAACCACGATCAAAGAATATTATAGCAAGTCAAAGAAAAACTGGTACAATATATGTTATAATCACATTAGAGGGTTATGGATTGGAACTACCTAGAAATTTATAGTACTAACAACGTCTTCGTCAGCACTGAACTACTTTTGGACCAACCTGAGGTCCACCTCTATCGATCTTTCCACTTCCTCTAGATTGTATTGTTGATGACCTACCAACCCTTATCTAAGAACCCTATCACATAGTACCCTGCTTATGCATGGTGTAATCCTTTGCAATATGAACCAAACTAACCATACTTGAGGGATCCTTGACTTTTAACAAAATAATGAAACTATCTATAAGACCTAAATTTGACCACCTAAACTTTCCATGTACGAAGTAACTATCCATTGAACTATTCAGTTTTTGTAAAACTAACCTATAATTGTTATGATGATAACCCCTACCAGGGATGTACTTCCTCGAGATAATGAAGTATTGAATTTAACTTGTATGCTAACCTTCTTGTTTTTTCTCCGATACGATATTCTTTGCATGGTCCACCATTTATTGAAAGGTCTCTCTAATAATCAGTAGATGAGTTGTAGCAAACTGAAGTAAAGTATTAAACCATTCAAAAATTTCCAAACCTACTCGTCATCTATTGGAATACTCATCAAGTCATGCCTATACAAGACATGAAACTAGTATCATACATAGTAACAATTATGAAACCATGTTATAAATTAACACACTAAACCCTAAACATATCTCTCAAGATGTAACGTACATACTTCTTAAGAAAACCCTTCGAAAACTAGGTCTACGTCATCAGAGGTGAACATGCTGGCCTGTAACCAAGATATGATCTCCATCTCTATTTTTCAACTCCAACAATATATAAAGTGGTCTAATACAAATTATGTGAATCAACTAACCTGAGTTTACTCAACCTCCCCTGATAGTTAACCAGAAACTCATACTCATCCTTCTAAAGTGAACTAACAAACTTGGGAGGACCCAATCTGGTAAATCTTTCAAACAACTTTTTCTCCTATATGGAAATCACTATCCTAGCAACAATTGGTCGATAAAAGAGTCTAATTTGTTAATCACTAGTACTAGGAGAAAAAACCACATCTAGTTTTGAATTTAGAGTCTAAAAACCATGAATCGGTATATGTCTTGGAGTTTGAACACCCACTCTAATCTGAGACCTATATTGAGTGATAGGTAGAGGTTTTATCTAATCCACCCCCTCTAAGAAACTTATTACCTCATCCATAATAGCTTTTAACATTGGGGCGACTATAAAACTCACTTCAACTTGGGTTTTTTCTAATACCTAGGGTTGAAGGATACACCCTCAAGCTAAATCTTTGGCTCAAGGGATTCCTCCATGCACATCTCCTAGTCTGTGTTGCACCATAGGCTCTATGCCTACCTATGCAAGGTCATCGTCCTCTGCCTCAACCCCTAGTAGGGGATTGATAATTGGGTTAGTATATACCCTCTGAGTAGCTGATCGCATCCTCGCCATATGTCGAGAGAATGCAAGGAAAAATCTAGAATTTTATAAATGAACATTTTGCATGATAATGAGCAAAGGTAAGAATCTTCATAACAATTTACCATAGACTCTCAAATATAGACATGTCCATCATCATATCGATTAGCTATACTCCATTGCACCTTTACACTTATACTCATTAGACTATCAAATTAATCTCATTGATAACAACTTATGATTAGTCCGTACCTAAGGGTCATGGTGGAATCTATGTCGAACCAACCATGGTAGGTAAGCTTGAAGAGAAAAATCAATAGCATACATGAAGTAATAGAATGATCAAACCATATATAACACAATCTAAGTGAAATATAAATCTTAATAATAATCTCAATAAGGAAGGTACAAGTACTCAAAATACTCCCAAAATCTATTATCATAAGTATAGAGTGAATTTAATATGATGGATACAGGACATAAAATAAATAATAAATATCTTTTAATGCAAAATATAAAAAAATTAATGATAAAAAAAGTTGTGGAAATCTTCTATGGTATAAGCTCACCCCAAACACTTATAGTCTTTCTCGTAGAAGAATTTAAATGTGTGTCCACTCAAACTTGAAACTACATTAAAAGGATGTGAAAACTAAAAGTGAGAACGTCCTCTTGTACTCAGTAGGCACTATTGACCAAGTGAGCTTATGTAGAACCAATAGAATAAAGAATCTCTGCCACCAGTATGTAGGAAGTACCAATTGTTTGAATAACAACACAAATTAAATCATCTTAACATAGAATATATAGAGATATAGTTGCATATAATTCAATGCAATTCTATAAGATGATAGATAATGCAATATGCACTCCAATATAAAACCTCTGACATATAATCTCTAGGATAAGACCTATGACGTTTTTGTGAAACCCATCTATCAACACTCAATGCCACTTGGCATGACCAATACTCATAGTCCAGCCAACACATCAGACAAATCATAATACTATGACTTAACTAGCCAACAAAAATAATAGATCTCTCAATTTAAAAATTCAAAATCTTACCAAACCACTAAAATTATCCATGATATGATGAATATGCATACTCATGATAATAATACAATTTCCAAGGAAATATGCATTTAAATGCAAAAAGAACCTCACAATATAAGTCAACTAGTGAAGCAGGCTGATAAGCATAATATCAAGTCTGAGATCATTCTCTTGTATCACAAAAAATCTCTTAAACATGTGATCATCAATACAATGATAAACCAAATCACCCAAAATGATAATCAACACAATCCCCTACACGAGCATCAAATAAATATGAAACACAATACCAACATGGGCATCACAATTATATACATACAAGAACTTATGGGCATCATAAAATAACAAACATATGAAACCCAATCTCACTATGTTCCTAACCCATAGCATCTGGTACATTAAAAGTCAGTACAGAAGAAAATTATGGAGAAAGTTAAGTCATAGCTTACCTCAAGCAAGAAGCGCAAGACTTTAAGGGTCAATATTACCGTTCCCCTTAAAAAATGGCCTCGAAATATGCTTAATCTATCAAAAATGAGTTATACAATTGAAAATGAGTTCAAAAATACAAATATTGCACTATATATAGAATGGTACAAAAAGACAATCCTAATCCCATAGAGGAAAAACTTCAATTGTCTTAAAAAAATTAATTTACTCATAACTTGGAGAGTTCAAATATAAAAATTCATCAAAGTTAAGTTAAAATAAATATTGAAATCATCAAAACACCATCTCAAAGCTTAAACCAAAATTCCTATGTTGAATATTAAGATACAATACTTGAAGATGCAAATGATCAAACTATTAAGAGATGTTAAAAGCATAAAATATAAACTTACTCAATCCTGTTTTGTTGACAAACACCCTTTGTATCTTGTCAAATGAGTTAAATATTCAAATTTCCAAATATGAAAGAAAAGTAAAAACTGATATTTAATTCTATCCATGAATGTGCTTCATTGTGATCGTGAACACCCTTAGTCACAATCACAATGTCATTCAACTCAGATAATTCAATTGCAAAGGTTTGGTCAGACGTGATGAAGAACCCCGTTGTCTAAGAGTTGGTACCTAAGTCCCTCTTTATAATCATGGTGGCCACTACATAGTTGTAAAACAAAAAAAATTCCTTCCTCACAATCATATGGGGACCCTTTCAATCATGATAAAGGGTTTCATATGAACCATTAAACAACAACGACAAAACTAATTCAAAAAGTAGTATATTAAAGGACCCTCTAGACTCGTTTGAAATATCACGAGCACAAAAAAAATAAAACCATATAAAATTCTAGATTCCAAACACAATAGAAAAATCAATCAGCAATCTGATGTCTCCTTGACTCGATACCCCCTTGGTTAAATCTACAAAAAAATCTAGCTAAAAAACACCCCCTAAGACCCTCGAAAAATAAATCGAACCTCTTCCTAGAAAATAACTCTCCTTCTGAACAAACAAAATTTATGAAATTCTCATCATGTAACTTTTACTTCAAATGTTGATCCAAGTGTAACTTTAATCTTTAACTTTTAAATTATCAAATCTAAAATGCATAAAAAATCTCAACGAAGCCCTGAAATCCAAAGTAAGGATCCTTCTGGACCAAGATTCACATTTTAAAGATGATCGAATTAACAAAATTTTATTATGAGTCTTGAACCTCAAAGTATTTGAAAAAGCAATTTAATGCCACTCTCGACTAACCACTACAATATCCAAACTCACTACATAGTAAGCCACAAATTACACCAGCCAACAACAATGATGGTAAATGCTTACTTACAAAAACAATAAAGAAATAACATTTAGGGTCATTACAAAAGCTATGAATAATACAATATCAAAAAGGGGAAAGTCAAAGATTTCTAAAATCAAGAAATAATAAAAACTTTTTGAAGGCTACAAAAACAAGAGATCAAAAAAGAAAAGTATCTAAACACACATACTTTCATGTTAACCATTCTCAAGTTTCTTGTTTTACTCTTTATAGGCATTTTAATTCGTCATTAAATTACTATGAAGAAAAAATAGAGATAAGAGAGAAAAAAATATTTTTGGTGAGGCATTGTAGAGATATAATTTATTACTTTTAATTCCTTTGGTAAGAGAGTGAGAACAAAATATGTAACATCTCAAACATTAGAGCTAATATTTGAACTGTCACATGTATATATTTAGATGTGAACCCAATGAATTCCTATTTGTAACATAGTGTAGAGTGCAATGCTTAAAATTGTATTGGAAATGGATTAAGGTTATAAGGAACCTCTAGCAGAAAGTTATATTGTAAGCTTCTCCATTAATTAGGTCTTCATTTAAGTTCAGAAAAGGGTGAACTTTAGACTACCATATCTCTTAAAATATATAGAGTTATGTGACCCATATCAAGTTAAATTTGTATAATCCTACATTTCAATTAAAAATAGTTACCTAATCCAAGATCGAAGATAAATTTTATGATTTTTTACTAAAAAGACACAGTGCATCAAAATGTGCAATCTGCAACTACAATTTTGCTTAAAATTGCAATATATTCTATCTTGAAATATTGTGGAAACACCCTCAATATTTCATGAAATTACGTCCATATTTCCAACTTCATATACACTCGACAATAGTCACTAAAATTTCATTTTATTCGTTACCTCAAAATAAAATCCATAAAAAGGTAGTTTGTGAATTAAAATTAGAACTAGTTTTTTCATTCTCCTCTCTTTCTTTCTATCTCTAAGTTTGTTTTCTCTCCTCTCCTCTCCTCTCCTCATCCTCTAAAATCAAGGCATGTTCCTCCAATTTATTTGACAGTATTCTTAGTGATTCTTAATCATTAATTATAATTAATGACAGGACTATACATTACAATTTTAAGGTTTTCAAGAAAAATGAAGTAACGGTTTACAAATTGATTTTATGGAGTTCTTCAAAGATATAATTCTATTTGAAGTATTTTTGAGTTATCAAGGTATGTAAACCTAGCATTCAATATGGGGTCTCCGTTCTTCCTAAAACATGTGTCAATATGATTCTTGATCTTCTACCAAAGAGCGATGGTATGAATCTAATTCTCAGGTCTAAGTTTCTTTTGAACTTTTAAAAGAGTGTTCCATAATTCTGATACAAAAGTATTTTGAACTCAAGAAATATGTCCTTATCCATGTTTTAAAAAAATGATTTTAGGTTTACTAAATTATTATAAATAAATCTGAACCCATCTCATGTTTATGCATATATCCCATTATTTTGAAAAAAAATATGAATGCTTAAATGTTTACCTTATTAAATTTGATGAGGCGTGAATTAAAAATTCATTTATAAAAGTATTTTCATAGATTTTTAATATTCCTAGTACAGTTTAGAAGTCATTTTTTTAAATTTAATTTTCCTTCAGGTACAAAGACCAAGAAACCAACAAAAGGAGTAAAAAGTGCACGTAAGAGCTCAAATGATACGAAAAAGGGAGAAAAAAGATCACAGAGTTGAGGAAGTCCGCAAAACAGGTCCACGAATAAAGTATGCAAACCAAAAAATAGGCCATAGAACCACATATAAAAATACAACAGCCAATCTAAAGACAAAATATATGAGCATCATTGTTATCTATGTGAACCGCAAATCTATTTGGCAATTACAGAACATGCAACAGGTACCTGAAGCTTGACAAATTTTGACAAAGTATGTAATTAAGTTCCATATATATAGTTCTTAAACCTGTTGTGCAGACGGATCAAACTCGTGTAGGGGGTGATCAGTGGTAATATATTAGTTTTTGACTTCAGCGTTTCTGGGCCTATAAAATGCATTTTAGGTTTTTGTACTATATAAACTTAGTTTCATTTGCTAGGTTGATTTCTCGGAATTTACAAGATAACAAGATTTTGAATATTTTATGGGTATTTATTTGTAACAACCCTCAAGATCATTTTCGCGTTCTTGTGACGCTCTTATTCTTAGACCAGTCTTGAAACTACCTCAACTCGTTTATGACTTGCTGGGATTGATATGTTGCATCCCTGACAATTGTTATGGTTTAATTCCTTTGTAATTATTGCTTTTTCCAGAACTTACTTGTTTTATATTATTAAGAGTGTCGTTTTCGTTGCATTTTTTGAGTCTGGAATATCGATTACTTAAAGATTTCATACATGAGGAGTTAGAATTGGACTCCATTTTCTTTTCGTGTGCATTGTGAAAAAATTCAAAAACCTATCAGGGTTTGGTTCAAGGGACCAATTTATCTGCCAAAGTACCGATAAATCATCCAGTGCTGATAAATCAGCCAAAATGACCAATTTATCGATCAATCGGTGCAATTATAAAAGTTTTTTTTCACTCGATTTTTATCATTTGCTCTACAAAATTCAGAGGATCCTTGAGTTTACGGTGAGGTTCAACTTAAAGGTGTCTAGTCAAGTTCTAATTCGTAGAAACTCATTATAATGGTTTTACAATTATTTCTACCACATAATTCTTTGTTTTTTGTATTATATTATCTCTCCGAGCTTATTTATTCCATTTCTACCATTGAAATAAGCTCTATTTTATACAAAATGATATATGAGTTGTACTCTATGCATTGGTATAAATATTTCCTTTTTCGAGCTATTAGGGTTTACAAACTCATTTTTTGTTTGGATTTTGACCTCACTATTTAAATAACAATATGGGTCTTGTTATAATTGTATTGACAGGGGGTTATTTTTTTATTGCCTTTTGTGATCTCAATATCCATATGTGATTTTTGGATATATGGGGCATGCTTCTCAAGGACATCACTAGAATCCAGGTAGGTTATGCTCTACATTCTTCATATGGGGTACTAGTGTAGTCTATGTATGGTAAAAGCGTCAGTTCGAGGATGACGTTTCTTATCGGGCCTCAATATACTTATTCTTATGACCTATGTCCCACTTAGCTGACTCATAGCTTAACCACTTAACTGGGGGCTATCCTTCCCTACCCGCGTGTCTCATGCAAACTCTGGACTTTAGTTAGGTTGGGGGAGGAGTAAGTCCATTGATGCGTATAGCTATACACTAACTATGGAATGTAGTGAGGTTTGGGGAGAGGATTATAATAAGTATTAGAGCTTAGTGTCTATCCCCTGATTTAGGTTTGTGTCTTAGAGCCAATCTCGGTAGGCTGATTAATTTGTATTCTACCTTTTCTGTTATGTGTGATTGGAGCAGGTATTTCCCCTTTGTGACACAGATAGCCAGTTATGCTTTGCTAGGTTTTTAGAAGCCCCGTGTGTTGTTATCATACCCTATCCTGGTGCAAGCTAGGATGCGTTGAACTGGACTGAGCTATGATGGCTCTTTGTTTTCCTTTATAGGGGTTTTTATTTGGCCCTTGATGTGAGCCTATGGGAAGTTGTGATATCTTGGTACTATTACTCAAGGCTCGGGCCATAGTTGGGCCAGGAAAGGATATACCTCGTGACTAGAAATATTTTAGCCATCTTACAAATTCTAGTTAGAAACCTTAGACCAATCTAGCCACTGATTCTTTTCGTGTGATGGTCATACATTGTACGTTATATTATTTCATCTTCCTCTAATGAGAGTGAACCCTGTCAATGTAAAAAGGAAACTTGTCAGGTAATAAAACAAGAAGATTCAGAAACTGATGATGAATTTTATAAATTACAAATTCAGTTTATGGATTTTAATATTAATGTAATAACTATACAAGATATTAATATTATCTTAGAAAATATCTTTATTAATGAACAAAGAAACAAAATTTTTAAATTATTACTTAAAGATGAAAAAGAAAAAGAATTACCTAATAAAATGAAAAATAGGATTGATAATCCTTATGACTTTTCTGAAGTCTTAAATGAATTGCAAAAGAAAAAGAATTGTAATAATCCTTTTACAATTAATGAATTAAAAACAGAGATTTATAATTTAAAATCAGAAATTGCTGATTTAAAAACAAATCATAAAAATTTAGAAAAAAGAATTATTACTTTAGAGAATAAAGATTCTAAGGAACAACTAATTGATATTCCATCCACTTCTAATAGACAGATGGAAGAAGAATTTATGGGAGCCATAAATTTATTTTCTACAAAAAAATGGCTAATTAAAATCAATTTATTAGTTGATAAAAATTTAATATACAAAAATGTAATCACATTAATTGACTCTGGTGCAGATTTAAATTGCATTAGAGAAGGATTAATTCCAACCAAATATTTTGTTAAAACTACCAGAAATGTAACTGGAGCTGATGGTAATAAACTATCAGTATCATATAAATTACCAAAGAATTATATTTGCAAAAATAAAAATTTTATTGAGCATTCTTTTATTCTTATAAAGAATTTAGCTCATGATGTGATTTTAGGATTACCATTTATAAATGAAATTCTACCTTTAAAAAATATTGATGAATATGATTTAACAAGTACTTATAAAAATAAGGAAATTATATTTCCATGGGTATCTGATACAAATAAATCCAATAAATTCCGCTAGGGGAGTGGCTCCGGGTATAGATAGGGTGAAATTTGCAGGGGTCATGCAAATACATAGGCCCCTTCCGTTCTCTTTTGGATGATTGATCATAAAATAAATTATTTAAATTATCTTCAACAGGATTTAATGATTTATAATATTTCTGATCAATTACAAAATCCTAAATTACAGGATAAAATAAAAAAGATAGAAATAAATTTATCTTTATCAATTTGTAATGATCTACCCACTGCATTTTGGGATAGAAAAAAAAACATATTGTTAACCTTCCATACGAAGAAAAAATTTCTCTGAAAAAAATATTCCTACAAAAGAAAGGCCATGCCAAATGAATGCAGAATATTTAGAATATTGCAAAAAAGAAATTGCAACCTTAATTGAAAAGAAATTAATTGTCTAATTCTCCATGAAATTGTACTGCATTTTATGTTAATAAACATGCAGAACAAGAAAGAAGAACTCCTAGATTAGTTATAAACTATAAACCCTTAAATAAGGTATTAAAATGGATAAAATATCCAATTCCTAATAAAAAAGACTTATTAGACAGATTATACCAGTCAAATAGATTTTCTAAACTTGATTTAAAATCTGGATATTGGCAAATACAGATTAATGAATCTGATAGATATAAAACTGCATTTACCGTTCCATTTGGACATTATTAATGGGATGTTATGTCATTTGGGTTGAAGAATGCCCCATCAGAATTTCAACATATAATAAATGATATTTTTACTGCTTGTAGTAGTTTTATCATTGTTATATGGATGATATATTAATATTTTATAAGACTGTGCAGGATCATATAAGACACATTGATATATTCAAGAAAATTGTCATTGCAAATTGTCTAGTAATATCTAAATCTAAAATGAGTATTTTTCAAACCAAAGTAAGATTCTTAGGTCATAATATTGAAGAAGGAAAAATTGTTCCTATTACTAGAAGTATTGATTTTTCTTCTAAATTCCTGATTAAATTATTGATAAAACTCAATTACAAAGATTTTTAGGGAGTTTAAATAATATTTCTCCTTATTATAAAAATTTATCAATAGATGCAGCTGTTTTATATGACAGATTAAAGAAGGATGCTACTCCTTGGACTGATAAACATACTGAATTAGTAAAGAAAATAAAAGAAAAGGTTAAAACTTTGCCATGCTTAATGTTAGCAAACCCAAATTGGGGTAAAATTATTGAAACCGATGCTTCTGACATTTGTTATGGTGGAATTTTAAAACAAATAAATCCACAAAATAAACAAGAATATCTTAAAAGATTTTGTTTTGGAAAATGGACTCCTAGTCAACAGAATTATGCTACTGTAGCTAAAGAAATTTTTGCAATAGTAAAATGTGTATTAAAATTTCAAGATGACTTATCTAATATAAAATTCTTAATAAGAACTGACTGTCAAGCAGCTAAATTTATGTTTAATAAATATTTTAAACATGATGTATCTAAACAAATGTTTGCAAGGTGGCAGGCTCATTTAGCCCCTTTTGATTTTGAAATTCAATATATCAAAGGTAATAA
>JBDJHY010804046.1:0-15259 GCA_039654485.1 Withania somnifera | reverse complement strand
GTTTAGTATTACTACACGGGCTTTTGTCCTCAGTATGGACTGGTTGTTAATTATTTCTCTTTTTTGATACTTGTAAGAAGTTTGCAATCAGTCTAGTTTTGTTAGTTGAGGTATCTTATGTGAAGTTAGTAGTCGGTCTGATTTCTTTAGTTGTGATGCTCTACTTCAGCATTTGTCTATATTTGGTTGTGATTTCAGTTGGGTGGTTATGCCTCTTATATGGGAGTCAGGAGATCCTTGAGTTAAGGAGTTCTTGATAGTGGGTGTTTTATTTCCTTTTTGATTTTACAACATCCTTTGGTCTTGGGTACTCGACTTTCGGGATGTATATTAACTTGGTCATTTATAGGATTCCTCATGGTGAGATGGTGGTGGTTAAAGGTTTTAGTTGGGATTTTAGAATTTGCAAGTAACTTGGATGGGATGGTAAAGTTTAGTTGAGTGCTTGTTTTTTTCAGTGATTCAGATGATATGGTTCAAAAGTGTTCTCCGATTGGTCTTTATGGGTAGGTTATTGCTACACTTGGGTTCAGATATGGCTTGTTTTGCAGGCAGTTGTAACTGCTATCAGAGATGTGGTTAGATAGTTGGTAGCAGCCACATTTAGCTCTTATGGATTGCGATATTACCAGTTCGTATTACCTTTAGACCATACTGCCTTCGGTCGTTCCATCGGTGTTATGTTTGTGTATTATACTTCGGTCTTCCTTGGAATGTATCAGAGAGTTTTTTCTTAGTTCGGCTAGTCTTGATGACAGTAGTGCTTTTAAGTAGCCCTAGGATTAGAGTTATTGCGTGACTAAGGTTCAGGTGTAATCTAGCGGCAAAGTTTTTTTGGGAATGTTTTTCGGCTGGGTAGGTTATCTGAAGCATGTGAAGGGGTACGGTAGCAAAATATGAACTCACCTATTCGACTATTTAGGTACTCCTTTCTTCTTGACTTTAACAAATGAAAGTCTTTGTTAGTGGTTGATGTTTTAATGATCCTCAGGGTAATTATATTATTTTTTTTGATCCTTCTGTATTTAAAACATTCTAGTTGCTTCCCGAAGTCATTTGTAACTTGTTTGAACTGGTAGTTCGGATTCCTGACGGTTACTTATCTCAATTTCCCCATTGTGGAGCTTTAACTTTAGAATTGGGTAACTTGAGATTAAATTCCTCAAAAACGTGTTTGGATTCAGAATTCGACAGTTTCGATAGCTTCAAACTGCATACTTTAGTCTAGAGCGACTTTTTGTCCGAATCTCGATGCTTTTAGCTGCGGTATTGTACTGTTATATTTTGAATCATTTATTTTAAATAATAATTATATATATTTAATAAAAGGTAAAATATATATTTTTATTGTCTTACAAAAAAACTATTGTCAATATTTATAAAATAGGCTTCTGATGTAAAATAGTCTCAAACCCTTGTATTTTGCAAAAAGTTATAAGCTAATAATGTTTTATTGGAGAATGTGACCAAATGATGTTGGAAATTTATTATTTCAAGAGATAGGCTTTTATTAAAAATATTTTTCTATTAATTTTGGTATATTTACAATATTGTAAATATTTTATAATGAGTTTATATAATACCCCAAATATTTAAAATCAAAAGGAGATATAATCAACTCCTCCACGTAGAAGGTGCAAGCCCATAAAAAAGGTGGAAATGGGAATTTTTCTAAATGGCTGACTAATGTGATAGCTGGCAGCATATTCATTTTGGAAACTTTCCAAAGAAAATTGTGGTATATTATTTAGACCATGTATTATTAGATTTCCCTGATAGTTTTGGATATTGGGCTCGTTCTCATCGTTTCTGGTAATTTCTGAACTCATTTTCGTATTTCATTTCTAAAATGTAAAGTTTGTACTCTTAACTTCACAGGCTCATATATCACTCGTTTCTTATCACACTAAGCCCAAATAAGAACCACATGTTCCTTGTAATTATGCTCTACGTGTTTGTATTTTTTTCGAGCTGCGTGTCTTATGGTCCCATTTTTAGACTGAAATCTGACCTGATCTTTTATATAGCAATATTGGTCTTGTTTTACTCGTCTTGAAGTGTAGCTCATTTTTTTTCATGTGATTCCGAGCTTATTCGTGGTTCTTGACTAATTTGATACATTTCTTGAGGATATAACTGGCATTCGGGTATGCTCTGACTCACTCTTTTTAGACTGGGTACTTAGTAATGTATATGTTCAGTAAATTTCCAGCCTAGGGTTTGGTTACTAGTTTGGAGCCCTGTTACTATTATCAGTTTGGCTTATGACGTACCTCGCTAGACTTTTCGCTTGTTACAAACCCTAGGCCTATGAGGCCCTTGACGTGTATTTCACACTGAATTTTGAATGTAGGTGATGTTGCGAAGGGGATTTAACTAGTGACTAGAACTTTGTAGCTATCCTTGCTTTTAAATGGTGGCTTTAGAGCCGATCTAGAATGCTGATTTGTTCTGTGTTGCGGGCATGCATTGAGGTTTTAAAAGGTAACTAGGTTTCTGGCAGAATGATAATCGCAAAGTGATGTGATATCTATTATATTTATATCTTCCACGACTGTGCTCTGGAACAATATGGAGCTATTTTGTTATATCATTTTATCCTCTTTTCTCTCTATCACTATGATTTTTAGATATTTCCTACATGGCTACAATTGATTTTCATTGAGATATAGATTCTGCCTACACGGATGGACTTCAGTGTTTCATGAGCTATGATATATGGGGCATTTTGTCCCTGATAACTATGCATTAGTTGTCTGTTTATGAGGATTTTATATGTAGGATTGAATTCCTCCACGATCCTTAGGACCTAGGTCTCTATGCCGGGTATGTTGCGAAGTCTGTGGGAGGGGTGTACAGGCGGAGTAGTTGTATTCAAAGAAGTCTCCTGTTGTCCTTCCTGCCATGGTTATGTGCATGGGAGGGTGCATACGGGTACTATTTACTTTTCTCAACACTCCTTCCCATTGCATCCTTCGCGACTGATTGTACTTTTTGAGATTAATGGGGAATCGTTGTTTTACTTATATGTGGGTATGTTTTATTACTAACTAGACTTGTTATGGTTACTTTCCTCCCATACTTGTCTATAGATTACTTCATTATTTGTCTTGTACTCTCTTTTATGGTTCTTCCTTGTGGTGGTTACATTGGAGCTCCAGGTACGTGTCACGTTGTTCATGGTTTGTCTGTGACTTTGTTCTACTATATTCACAGACTGACAACTGACCTTTTACCGTAATTGTTAGTTATTACTATGGTTACCCCTTCCCTATCTGTTAATTGTGTGTTATTGACCTATTTGCTTTTGATCGCTCTTTACCTTACTTACGCTTACTTTTTCCTAATATCCCTATGATGCCTACTGGATACCCGTTGTTTTGGTACTCATGCTATACTTCTGCATTTTTTTGATGCAGACCCTAGTACGTGTCATTAGGTAGGACGTGATCGTGAGTGATAAACGAGAGCCATTTTATAGATATGGTGAGAAGTTGACATTCCTATATTTTTGTCCTGTTGCGGGTTGTATTTTATAGTATTCTCTATATAGACGCTCTCACAATACCAAGGTCTGGGGGATTTTCTTTCAGTTATGTATTTTGTATCCTTCTTCTATTTCTTTTCCTCGTCTCTTTTCTGCTTTCTTTTGGCACTTTGTACTGGCCCATCACTTGATGATCTGGGCCGGGGTTAGGCTTGCCTTTAGGTGGGAGGTAGACGTCATCACAAATTGATTTTTAGGTCGTGAAACTTAAGGTCTATTATTTTATTAAGAACACACTATGTATTTACAGAATTTGATCTTCTTTTTCATCTTCTTGATTTCTATTTTTCTGAAAAAATAGTGTAAGTTTATTGAAGTTTGCTTGTTGTTCATACCTTGTTTTTGTTCTTACTTAGTTGGACTTAATTTTGTTATTACTTAGTTTGTATTTGCGTTGTTGTTCTTATTTTTTTTAATACATATATTTATATCTTGAATTACAATTTATGCAATATTCAAGTACATATTGACATAAACCTCACTCAAGAATAGAGGAACAAGGAAGGATAATATTGCCAACTCCACTATTAACTGAAGCTGGAGGACGGGGTACAACAAAACTGCATTTAGTATTTCACTTATAAATTAATGATTGATTAATGTAATGAATTATAATTGAACTATGTTGTCCAAACCGTCTTTCCTATTAAAAAAATCCCCTTTTAGAATTTTTATCATTACATATAGCCAGTATCCTCAGGGGTGTGGCGAGCATAGAATAAAGGAAATGCACATAGTGGACGGGTTCTTCGTTCATGCATAGATATGGACAATGTAAAAGAAAGGGTCAATTTATTAGAATTATTCTGAACAAATTAAGATTTGTCTTTTATTGCCAATATCATTTACGAGAATGTATTTATGTTTTAGTTCAGTCTTATAAGAAGGACTCACGAAACTGTGTTCAAACGTTTTGTGGAAGGGTGTAAGGAAGCAACTTAAATATGCTTCATTGCAATTGTTTCTGTTACTTATCAATGCTATATTATATTATTGTCTATTTTATATTACAATTGATTCTTTTACTACGCAATTACTTAAGTGAAAAGGTATAATCATCATAATTAAATGATTTTATGTCATCTGTAAGCAGTTCATAAAGTAAGAAAGTAATTATTATAATGTTGCTTAGAATTTTACTAATGTTGTATCTTGTGCAAAATACAATAATAAGATTGAATAATTATGCTCTATTTACAAAAAAAAAACATTTAGGACGAATTTTAGCAACAAATTAAGATTTGTTGCTACATAATGATGGTTAGCAATGGAAAAAAAAATTATCGCGAGATTAACAAGATATTTTTCTATTTAGTATATAACAATAGAAAATTTATGGAACACATAATTCATCGATAAATATTGACGCAAAATATTGGCGCCCTAATTTTATTTATGGATTTAGCAATAGGTCAGTCAGGATAAATTTATTTTTTAGTGACGGATTTAGCAACGAAAAATATCTCGCTATTCATAAAATTATATTTTTATAAATTTTATATTTGTCGTGGCGGAAAATTCATCAGAATAGATTATATGCATTTTATAGCGATGAATTTATACACTTTACTGTAACCGTCACTAATTTATTTTATGTCTTCAAATCATTTATATTTTCTCATATCAGAAATGACCACTGAAAAATCCATTTCCTAATTATAGAAGATCATGACAAAATCCAAAGGTTCCTTCTTTAACCCACCTAAACCTTCTTTCAAAGGTTGGTCTTTTTACTTTACAATGGCGAAATATTGAATAATTTATGCTAAATATTTAGGGTCCATGTAGTTGTTCAAATTTTAGTTCGATTCTTCTCAAATTATTAATTTTTTGATTAAAAAATTTTATCCATGATTTTTAATTGTATGCTTTCTCCTTGGATTTTTGTGACCAAAAGAAATATTCAATGATTTTCAATTGGGTTATGGCTCATGCAAGCATTTGGGGTTAGAATATACATGCAAGCATTTGGAGATAATGTATTCACAAGCATTTTATATTAGCGTTCATGCAAGCATTTGGGTTTAGGGTTAGGGTTATGGCAAGAGTTCATGCAAGTATTTCGTTCAGAGATTCACCATAATACTGGATTTATTTGTTGATTTTTTTGAATTTAGGTGTAGACACCTTAATATTTTCTAATTTCGGCAAATAATTTGTCACTACCGGAAAATCAAGTTGTGAAGCGTCTGCATCCCACCTGTAGAACGTAAAGTGATGGGCCAATACCAAGAACCAAAAAAAAAAAGAGAAGGGACATAAAAAGAAGAAACAGAAGGACATGAAAATACTCAACTAAAAATAATTCCCCAGAACCTAATATCGTGGCTATGAAGTATCTATATAAAAGGAAATACAATATACAACCTACAATGATGAAAAATTTGCAAAATAGCTATCCAAGCTCCAACTAGAACAACTGTGAAGGCAGAAGGAAGACTAGCCAGCATGAAAACCGACTGCTCACCGCATCTCCTGAAAAAACACCAAACTAGCTCGCACAATCGTGTCCGCTCTGATGAATCGTGCTAAGACCTGCGTCACAAAAAGATGCAAAAGTGTAGCATGAGTACCAAAAACAACGGATACTAGTAGGCATCATAGGACGTCAGATAAAAAGTAAGTATAAGTAAGGTAAAAAGAGATCAAAAGGAAATATGGTACTAGTATGTAATATACAATAGATAAGGGGTAACTGCAGTAATAGCTAGTAAGTGTGATGAAGGATCAACTATCAGTGTGTGCAATATCAGCTAACAAGTATGAAGAAAAGTACTATCAGGCTATAATACACAAAACTTTGGCCACAAGCACATCATGACCAAACACGCCTCGTACCTGGAGCTCCAACTTAACAAGTATAAGGAAGGACCAATAAGAGAAAGATGAAAAAGAATCTAATGACTGAATGTAATAGTACCTAAGTCAAAGATGTAACTAATAAAATGGAAGAGTAGCCACAAAACGTAGCTATCGACAAACACATCAGTACATATGTAACTCAGCGATACTTCCCCCATAAGCCCCGAGGAGTGTAACCAAGCGCATATGGATGCAGTAGTGCCCGTACGCACCCTTCCCGGGACAAAGACTCTTCTAGGAGTAGATCTACGCAAGCATCCCTGTATACTTACCCCTCCTACTTCACACTCTTCTATTGGGTTGCAGATCATACCTAGCATCAATATCTCAGGCATAGCCACCCGTGGTTAGGGGATTCATGGAAGGATCTAATTATACATAGAAAATTCCCATAAAAAGCCAACTAGTTACATAGTTATCAGGGAAAATGCCAAAATACGGGCTCAACCCATCTATCATATCTCAATGGAAAACTCAAGTTCATCTAAATAGATGGATCAGAACTGCAATAAAAATTGAATTGCTGCCATGTAGGAAATATGAAAAATTAAGAGTGCCAGTGAAAAAATAAATCAGATAGTGCGAGAAAATAGCCCCATACTTCTACGGCAGTCGTGGATACATATAATGTATAAAAAAATTATTTTTGGTTATTACTTTGTTAAAATCAAGTTACTTTTTAAAAATATTAATACAAGCTTGCAACAAAAAATCAATCAAATAAACTAAAATGGTGAAAGGTTGCTAACTGGAATACATAGAATGGCTACCAAGCCCTAGTCACAAGGTACATCTCACGACCCAATTTTGCGAATGATACCTACTATCCCACCAGTAGGAGAACCAACCCCGTCGTCCGTAGCCGAAATGGAGGAGTACTATATCAAATACGAAAAGCACAAGTTCTAAAACAACAATGTATAAGTGAATAAAGCAAAAGTAATAGAGTCAAATAATATGCCAAAAACCCAATATCAGTGTCATACGAACCACTAAGTATAAAACAAGAAATCAAAATGTTTAATACAACTATATCTCCGAAAATATGTGGAAATCAAATATAAATGCTACTGTTGAAGAGAAACAGGTAAAGTTGGATGCCAAGCTCACCCTAAATCTGTATAGTAGAATGTAGTCTGCATGTACATCGATCTGTAATCAAGGTTGGAACCCTGTTCTTGGATCTGCAAATGTGCAAGTATAGTATGAGTACAAGCTACT
Source organism: Withania somnifera (assembly GCA_039654485.1). Taxonomy (NCBI): domain Eukaryota; kingdom Viridiplantae; phylum Streptophyta; class Magnoliopsida; order Solanales; family Solanaceae; genus Withania; species Withania somnifera. Next base: position 7,629 of record JBDJHY010804046.1, on the reverse strand, counting down.
GAAGCAACCCGTACCCATTAGGCTTCGAGGACCCACTAGACACATAAAAATTATAAAAGCATTAAATAACAAAATAGAAGAAAAAAGGGGTCACTGAAGCAAATAGGATAACAAGCGAAGATAGCTACTCAAATAAGAATCAAGTATAAGTAGACATGTACGGCTAGCTAATCATATAACAAGATCTCATACAATGAAGAACAAACATACCAGAAATCCATGCAACAGTATATGTGAATAATAATAAAATAAATAGGATTCGAAAGAAGACAAGAGGATAATATGGATGGTATACTGGTAACCTTAAGTAAAGGATGAATAAATGTATAATAATCTAAGGCACAAATACCACATATCATGAAGTGTCAATTAACTAGTAATAACAATAAAATAGTATTAATTATAATAAAGTAATGCAAATAAACACGAACAAGTCCCCTAGATAGAAGCGCAGTGTACACAGAAACACGCTCACCCGTAGCCATCACCATACTACCAGGGTATAATGAAGAAAATAAGTACATAAAAGTAAATAAACATCATGAATTTACCAGTCCTGCGTATGCTTCTACTCTGGTACCCGTAGGCCCAGCAGGCAGGACCCATGAAAAGTGTATCATCAATGTCTCCATAACTATCAAATGTGATAAGTGTCAAAAGGGTGTATTCACTATCGTATGATAGCAAACTCAAGTGCCAGCAGTTGTACTCATAGCTAAACAGAGTCTATCTCAAGTCCCAACATTTATTAGTCAAATGATATTTCTCGGTGCTAGAAAATTAAGCCTAGACTAAAAATGGTAAAAATAGTATTATCGGGTGCTCGATACAACGTTGTGTCTAAAACAGTTAAAAGATTATTACTTATATTATAATTAGAATATTTCAATTTATTGATTTAAGTCATTGTCTATATTTATTACTAAAATTAGCCTCTAGCCATCATGACTCAATACTCCGGTGGTGATACTGACCAACCCCAATGCACTCTCATCTGAGCAATAGGCCAGACCTCTCGTGTCGTGAATGCACAACATATCAACAAGTATATAGAAACATATAACCATGTAAAACCATTTTCTATGCCCTGCATAGGTATCTCTAGACAACTCTTAAGTCATAGGCACCATATAACTAAGATGCCAAAAATATATGTCAACACGGGACGGACAAAAGAATGGTAAAAAATCACTATATCCACCTACCTACCTAACCCACAGATGTCATATAGTACAATTATTAAAGCTATAAGCCTAGAGATAGCCCCACGAAGCCTACTTATCATTCGATAAATCTTACTTCGACTGACATCAAACGATCTCTGAATGCTCTGAAACTTGTATCAACGTATTCTATATGTTAATACTAGCCTAACAGTATATCTTATGCTAATTTTCGGACTAAACCTAAAATGGGCTTGCGAGGCTCACTATTCAAAACTGAAAATAAACTTTTCCATGGGGTTCCCAACGTACCAGGAACCCGTGCTACAAAATTGAGCAAAATTCAAGTATGGGAAAGTCTTCAAAACATCCTGGGTCAAAGATTCAATTTTTTATGGATTAAACATTCGAATTTCAATGTATTAATGATTCTAGAAGAAAAATATACTAGGAAAACAAAGAATCATGCAATAATATACGGATTATGGAATGGTTTTTATCAGCTTCATCATTTGGGGTCATTAATGGAGGAACCCAAGAAATTTACAAATTAAACAGAAGAAGAACTTACCAGATTTAGGGATGATGGAAGGAACCTTTTTGGAACTTTATCTTCAAGATTGAAAAGGTTTTTCTTAATTATTTTCCGTATAAATTGGGAGAAGAGTTTAGACTTATGTTTTCTACATGGAATAGCTGAAGGGGTTGTAGATATTTAAAGATACTTCTAATGTCACAGGGGTGACATAGCTAGGGAGGGATTGGGATCATAGGTGCAACTGTGTGCCCCAGAATATTACTTCCCTGGATTAGAAAAAGTGAGCAAAGGAGAAGGACGCAAGGAGAAGCCTTTGGTCGCTAGGGCGACCCCGCCCTCGTAGGGATGGTCTGTGCCTATAGTTTCATACCATCTAAAATCAAGAACTCTGAGGGGTCTAGAATGAGTTTTCCGAGTTCAATTTCAATAAACTAAATAAGTAAACAACATAGAAACGACATTCCGGATCCAATGGAATTGTTGAAATAGCCTTCCGAGGTTATTCAACCAAAATAACCCCTCAAACTAGAAATAGCCAAAAATGCACTACTTCACCAAGGTACTAAAAATTACACAAGGCACACCAATAAAAACACTAGCACTCTTACTAGCCTAAACTCACCATTACGAAGCTGACGGGAGCATTTGAATTCCGATCCGATACTTCGAACACCAAAATGCCACCCAAGTTCCACTTTCAGCCTTAATCTTAACTAAAATCCACAAATTGGCACAAACTAAAAACAAAAACTCCAAAACACAAACTTAAGGTTAAACATGACTTTAGTTGACATTCCGGAGCTAATGGACCTATCAATAATTAATTTTGAGATCATTTTGAAGGAAATTTGAGATATTTCACAATCGAGTCACTAGGGATCTGAACTTCCAGTCCTAGAAAGTCATAAATGACTTGGAGAAACTACCAAAATTCTGTAGAATGCAAAATGTCGAGTATTTCTCATAAATGACAAAGAGGGTCATTACAACATCCACTACTAAAAGGACTTTAATCCCCCAAAGTCAAGTAAAAACATAAAATAAATGGGAAAATGATGTCTCCAACAGCTATGAGTACTACTTTTGCATCTCACTCTCGATCTTTCAAGTAGGTTCCTTGATCGAACGATGCCTCCACTGCATGCTAACCACTTGAATCTCCCTAGATCTCAACTTTCTAACATCCTTATCCAACATTTTCATTAGCTCCTCAATAAAGGACAAATTTTCATCCTGCTGCACTGAATCCTCTCGAATGATATGTGACTCATCAGGAATATATCTCTACAACATCAAAATATAGAATACCGGATGGACAAAATCATAGGAGGTATGCCAACCTATACGGAACCTCACCAACTCTCTACAAAATCTCATATGGAACAATATACATGGGGCTAACTTGAACCGCCTTCCAAATCTCGTCAAAATACGCATAGGAGATATTCGCAGAAACACTCTATCACTAACTCCAAACTCTAAGTCACAAATCCTACGATTGATCTTCTGCCTACTCTGTGTTTTCCTCAACCTATCCATAATAAATAGAACCTAATAAAGCAAATCACACAACAAGTCTGAAGACTGGATTCTAGCATCAAAACCATCAGACCACCTAATAGGCGATACTACACCACCTACCATACCATGCCTCAAATGGCACAATCTCGATGCTCGAATGATAGCTATTATTATAAGAGAACTTATCCAATGGTAGATGCTGATACCAACACCATCAAAGGTAATCACACAAGCCCTCAGTATATTCTCTACAACCTAAATAGTTTGCTTGGATTGACCGTCGGTCTGCGGATGAAATGTCATGCTTAAATGAACCTCGGTACCCAAGACTCGTTGAATAAACATCAAAAACTACAAAGTGTACTAGGTGCATCTCTAAGAAATAATAAAACACTATGTAATCTAACCACCTCATGAATATAGATTTGAGCCAAACGCTCAGCATCATGGAGGAGTGAGTAGGAATGAAGTGCACTGACTTGGTCAACCTGTCAATGATAACCCAGACCGTATCAAAACCTCTACTAGTGCATTGAATCTAGAAACAAAGTCTATATTCACTCGCTTCTACTTCCAAGCCAAAATATTTAGTCTCTGCATCAAACCACCTGGTCTCTGGTGCTCATACTTGACCTGCTGAAAGTTCAAATACTTAGAAAAATAATCAGCAATATCCCTCTTAATCCCACTCCAACAATACAACTGTCAAAAATAACGATACATCTTGGATGCATTAAGATGAATAGGATACCTGGAACTGTGAGCCTCAAGAAAGATCAACTATACTAATCACAAACCTGAGATACACAAATGTGACCATCAAATCAAAGTGTATCCAGCTAATGCCTGACTATGAAGAGCAACCAATTGCTCATACTTATACTAAAGCTGCCAAATCTAATCTATCAAAGAAGATCTGGCCTCAACACATGCTGGCACACACCTGGAATCTGACACATCAAGCCTATCCTACCTATTCGCCAATGGTTGCACTTCCACCACTATTGGTCTCTCAGAAACTTACAAGGCTGCTAGGCTAACCATACTGACCATTTTTCAGCTCAAGGAATCTACCATAATGTTTGCCTTGCCCGGATGATAGAGAATGGGAATTTCATAGTCTTTCAGTAGATCAATCCACCTTCGTTGTCTGTAATTTAACTTCTTCTGGTTCATAATTTTCTGAAGATTGTGATAGTCAATAAATATCTCATACTGGACCCCATATAAATAATTCCCACAGATCTTAGAACACAACCCAAACCAACACCAGAATCATCACAATATACGAAGAATCCCTAACCCTCTATCGGCAAGGTCAACACTGGCGCTAAAGTCAAAAAGTCCTTAAGCTTTGAAAAAATCAATAAACAATCTTTATACTACTGAAAGGAAACATCCTTTCTTGTCAATACAGTCAAAGGTGCTACAATCAATGAAAATCATCCACAAAGCGCTACTAATATCCAACCAAACCCATAAAACTGCAAATCTCAAAAAATAGAAGTCGGCCTCAGCCAATCACGTACTACTTGAATCTTTGTCGGATCAACTTTAATTTATCTTTGGACACTACATGCCCAAAAATGCAATGGATTCCATCAAAAACTCACACACCGAAAACATGGAATAAAGCATGTGTTCTCTCTGTGTTTGGAGGATTAACCGCAAGTGCTGCTCATGATCAGACTTGCTTTATGAATACACCAAGATGTCATTGATAAATACAATCACAAATGAGTCTAAGTAGGTCTTAAGCACCCTATGCATCAAGTCTATAAAAGTTATTAGAGCATTGGTCAACCTAAAGGACAACCAAAAACTCATAATGACCATAACAAGTCCTGAAAGCTGTCTTGGGTATATCCTCTATCCGAATCCACAACTGATGGTAACCAGATCACAAATTAATTCTAGAAAACACTGTTGCTCGTTCAAACTGATCAAAAAAGTCATTAATTCTCAGCGTAGGATATCTTTTTTCATAGTAACTTTGTTCATCTGCCAATAATCTATACAAATTCTCATCGTACCATCCTTTTTGTTAACAAAAGGAACTAGTGCACCCCAAGTTGACACACTGGGATAGACAAAGCCTTTTCCTACAAAATCCTTGAGTTGAATTTTCAACTCTCTCAATTTTGTGATACATACGATATGGAGCAATATAAATAGGCTTAGTCCGCGACTTTAAGTTAATAGAAAAATTGATATGCTGCTCTGGTGTTAGGCCTGGTGGGTCGGTAGGGAATATATCAAGGAACTCAAAAATAATAAGAATAGACTCAGGAGTAGAAGTACTGGCCTGAATATCATGAACATATGCTAAGTATGCCAAACACCCTCTCCTTACAAACCTCTTAGCCTAAAGTAAAGAAATAAAGCCTGTTAGTGCGCTGCTACTAGAATCCTGCCACACAACCGGAGATGAATCAGGTATTACCAAGGTAACAGTCTTGGCATAGCAATTCAAAACTGCATAATAAGGGGACAACCAATCCACACCTAGAATAATATCAAAATCAATCATGTCTAACAGTATTAAGTCAGCCCATGTGTCTACTCCACCAACATAAATAAAAAATAATTGGATCACCCGATCCTCTACTACGAATCTTTGAAAGGGGTAGCAACACGCATAGAGATAGACAGCATATCACTAGGCAATCCCAAACTAGGTACAAAATAGGACGACACATATGAACAAGTAGGCCCATGGTTAAATACACCTGACACAAGTATTTAGCACACAGAAATCAAGTCTGTAATCATAGCATTAGAGGCCACAGCCTCATGTCGATCAGGAACAACATATAGCTAGAAATCATTGCCATAACGACTACCATCGTGATCATCGCCCCTACCACTCTAGCCACCAACTCTATAACAACCCTGTGCCCCAACTCTAGCCGATGGAGGCAATGATCTCAATGGTTGTATAGACTGAGGAGCAGGTTGAATAATGGCCCACTGTGAGACAAGATCTAGTATAATGGCATACAATTCCATACTCATAACACGACCCACATTGCCCACCCTATCGGGATCCTCTACCAGAACCCATTTAACTTCCCTGATGTGATAATCCAGACCCTCGTGAATACTATACAGGAGATAGAGATGAAACCTATAATAACACATGCACAAGCCTAATAGATTTGCCCTGTGCCTAATGAAGCTAATTGCTGCTCTGTGAACGGGACCCACTATAATATCCCTGGTGTTGTTGCCTCTTTGTTGCGTTGATGTGACTCACTATAGAGGGATTCCATCAGGTTTGAATGATCAACTATAGCCTTAAAAGGACGACCATCAGAGACCAATAATGCTACCGCCTCGCGGAGCCTATCTCTCAACCATAAGTAAATCGGCGAACCCTCTCTGCCTCCGTAGGGATAAACTCAACCCCATTTACTGTAAGATGATGAAATCTAGCTTTCTACCTAGTAATAGACATATATCCTTGATCAAGCTTTCTAAACTCCTCCCTTAGGCTCTCTCTCTCAGCTCTAGAAAAAAACTTCTTCATGAACACCTCATAAAACTCAGCCCAACTCAACAGGGATGAACCTATGGTTCTACAAACCACGAACACTCTCCACCACTTTTTATCCACACCACATATCTAATATGTGGTGAAGGCTACACCATGGGCCTGAAATACATCCATGTTATTAGTCTCTCTTCACACTCAATGATAAACTTATGGGCATCCTCCCATGAAACTCCAGTAAATCTAGGGGGATCCAATCTTAGGAATTTTGTCAGTAGCTTTTGCTCTGAGTTTGTCATAGTTGTTTGTTTTTCAATTGCAGGAGCAATGGTTGGTACTAGTATGACATGAATAGGTGTACAAATCTCTATTGGAACAACCGGTGGAACTGGATGCACTATAGGGACTGTAGTTGTCGGGCTGGTCTATTGTGAATGCAGGTTAGATGGACCTATGACCCATCACGAATGTGGGAACCCCTCTGTTAACTTGAAGCTCAAAAACATAAAGTATCACGCTGAACTTATAGTCAAGATCGTGGAAGATCATCACCACTCTTCACATATGTGACGTGCTAATCGCAAATGTGAATGAACAATATAGATAGTAAAAGCAAGAGCACATAGAAGAAATAACACTTAGTGAAAATACTTTGAATGGACCCTCAGTGTTTGTTCGAAACACAATGAAAACAAACCCTATCAGCAACCATACTAGATTCAATGTTCCAAACTCAATGAAACCATCAAATTACAATGTCACGACCCAATTTTTTAGAATAATGATGGCACCTACTATCCACCTAGTAGGAGAACCAAACCCTGTAGTCCGTAGACGGAGCGGAGGACTACTACAGTATATGCGGAAAATAATAAGATGTAATACAAGTTCCCAAAACCCGATGTCAATGTCAT